>JAUBOD010000871.1:1532742-1546711 GCA_032353885.1 Nothura maculosa
GCTGCTTACTGCCCTGCCTCCTCCTCGTTGGATCCTGAACTCCACCAGCTCATGATCACTGCAGCCAAGGCTGCCCCCGACCTTCACGTCTCCAACAAGGCCCTCACTGTTTGTTAGGACGAGGTCCAGCAGTCCACCTCTCCTCGTCGGCTCCTCCACAACCTGCGTGAAAAAGTTGTCATCAACGCACTGCAGAAACCGCCAGGACCTCACTGTGCCTCACTGTGCCATCTTTCCAGCTGATGTCGGGGAAATTAAAGTCCCCCATGAGAACCAGGGCCTGTAACCATAAGGCAACTTCCAGCTGCCTGTAGAAGGCCTCTTCAGCCGCCTCCGCCTGGTCAGGTGGCCTGTAGCAGACACCCACCACAGTGTCTCCCACATTGGCCTGTCCTTTAACCCTTACCCACAAGCTCTCCACTCGCTCATCATCCACCCGCTTATCATCCAATTCAGCCGAATTGTTTGTAAGAATGATTTTTTTTCTGAAAAATACATAGCTTAGACGATCGTGGGCAAGATTCTCAAATTATGTTGGTTTTCCTATTTTACTTAGATAATCCTTTTGTGCTTTTATAATCCAGCCAATATATATCATAAGGGTATTGAAGTCTCCATCAAGTTCCTAGGATTTTTTAAGCTCCTCTGCATCTAAAATATGATAACTATGCCTATGCACGAGTCCAGCACACTAGAAATAATTGAATTTAGAATAGCTCAAAACAGAGCAGGCTTAGCCTTTAAGGCATTTCTTTTCTGTTTCCTTTGGCTATTTTATGTGTAGACAGATCAGCTCATGAATGCCTGTTTGGCTTGGAGCTTAGGTCTTCATTCCATAATCTTGTTAAGTATCTCTTGTCAGGAAACTATAAAAAGCTTTTTAAACCTCACAAAAGTGACAAACTGGGAAATAAGAAAATATCTTTTCTAATGGAATCTGTAGAGTAAAATAACGTATGTTGCAGCCAGTATGCAGCACAGAATTAGTGTTCACAGGTTCTTTGAGTAACTGCAGCCATAGTTTTGTTTGCTTTGAGAGATGATGATCTTAGTGCCATGCACTCATCAGCAAACTTCTGTGTGTTTAAGAAATGATTTTTTTTTGACTTTAGGCATTTCAGTTAAACCAGAAGCTTTTTTTTTGAAGTATCCATATATTCTGCTCCTGAACTTTCTTTAATTGCTTAGAAACATTGCCAATTGCCAAAAACTTCATACTTAATACAGTAGTCTGTCCTGGATGTCTACCAACCTGCACAGGCACCAATGCTTCTCTAATACAGTTGGTTCTGATATCCCTTACACAGTTCTGAAAAAAAAAGCAAGATATTCAGCTAATGTGAACCCTTGTAGACTTGCTGCAAACAATAGTGTTATTCTGATTCATATGACCTAAAAATGTGGCTTAGTGATTTTACGTGGATTTTTAATTAAGCATGTATCCTCAATCATTTTTTTCTACAGATTTGTATACTTCTAAAGATGTATTTTTCAACCTGTTAATGTCTGAAGAGGAGAAATTATGTTCATGAAGATGATTTTCAAAAAACTGGACAGAATTCTAAAGAAAGCATAAATGAAGATACTGCTTTGCATTTCAGATCTCTTCTAATAAGCTTTTTCTCTGTTTCCTTACAGCAATGAAATGTCCCACCTACTTGATATATGATCACTGCCACAAAGCCTGCATAAAGCACTGTGAGAATAGTACTGATCTCAGTGTCTGTATGGATTATCCCACAGAAGGCTGTTTCTGTCCAGATGGACAGGTAATTTTCAACAACAGCTGTGTTGCTGAAGAAGACTGCACACAGTGCATCAGTGAAGATGGCACACACCACCAGGTAGTTATATACTTAGTTTAACTTTGTAAGGGATTGGATTTGTACATTTGAATGCTTTTCAATTTGGACATTTTATTTACTAGCTTATTTCCTCACAGTTGGCTGGTTTTCAGCTCCACGTAACTTCCTCTGTGTAAAACTAGCTGAGCTCAGTGTTCAGTTCAAAATTCACAGGAGGGGCTCTACCAACTTGGACATGCATGACAAATCTGTATGAAGAGAAGGCCTTGGAGGAAAAAGGGGGATGGCCTAAGTCAACATTTACCAAGATAAACACCTCTATGCAGTAGGCTTTTATCAGTAATGAAAATTTAATCATAAAATTGGAATCCCTGACCAAAATCACTGAAGTGTAATCTCTTTGCAAAGTGGTTGGTGTTGAACAATGAGAGTTAAGCTGAACTGAAGTTATATTAGACCCCCCCCCCTTTTTTCTTTTGCATCAAATATATGCAGGTGAAGATCATTCATTTGATGAATTTTATCATGATATTTTTAATTAAGAATGGACTTTCTTGAGCTAATTGCAAGTCCTCAAAGGCAGACTGTAATGGAGAAGTCCCAGGTGCCCCTCTGCAGTTGGAGACTGTTTATTTTCCCCTTTAGTAACACACAATGAGTGCACAAGCTCTTCATGTCTTTCAAATAACAGGAAGGATTGTTACTCTTCACTTCCAGCCAGTCAACTCTAGGCCATCTTTCTGATATCATCCAGTTCTCTTTAATCTTCATCTTTCTTGTGAGATTTTAAGGGAAAGGGGAATTACTTTTCAGTCCTTTATGGACATCAGATTTATGCCATTTTTGGATACTCTTATTCTACTGTCAAACCTGTTTTCACAGACAAACTTCTTTTATAACATACAATTTCAGTAAGGACCAGATGTCTTTGCAATAGTATTTAGTATTTAGCATATACTTTAGGTGAAAAGATACATTCTTACAAGTAAATGAACACATGTACTCAACTTCATCTTTTCACACACACACTTAGAATCATCAACAAATTTTTAACACTGATGATTAGAACAAAAGGAAAAAAAGAATATTTGTGGCTAAAAACCTTCCTCTCAAATACTGTTTGCACCAACTAACATAATGGCAGCATCAAACTTGTTGAGAAAATGTCTTTTTTAGGTGGTAGGATACCCGCAAATAGTGCATAGAGCTTAGTGTAGGAAGTGTTTCAGGCACTATTTGACCAATGCAAGCTGTACTGATTGCAAATTTGCGTGGGACTTTTGACATAGGCGTCTGAGAATTTCTTGGGCGCCGAAGGCACACAGGTGCGGGCTTCCAAAGACCAGCTGGTGCCATGATTTGTGCGTTAGTGCCACCTGCTGGTATTTGTAGAGCACAGCTAAGTGACCGTATAACACTGCAGGAACTAAAATCGCAAGTTTCCTACTACGTGGCAAGGGAGTGAGAGGAATGTAATAGCATCCACAATGAAAGCATAGGGTTTGTATGCTTTCAATCCCCAAGTCCTCAGGCAATGTGGAGAAATTTCCACTTAAATAATTTTTTTCAAGCATTTGTAGAGAAAAGCTCTTGAAAATAATGCCTGCAGTGATATCTATATACCTGTTGCTGCAGAAGTTCCAAAATTAATATGTGAGCTGTCACATACTCCTTAATGGAATTTTAACTCTGAAAGTCTATAGTCTGCAACCCGATGGCAGTGCCTAGAAAGGGATGGGGACGTGCAGAGCCATGTTCACCATACACAGCCATTCTACATCATGAGATTAGCAGCGCGAGCAGTACATTGGATAATGCAGCTGGTCGTGGGAGGTGACTTCCTGAATCTCCCTCTTTCCCTCTGATGTTCTCTACTATCCTTTTCCATACCAGATAGGTATTCTGATTAATGATGATCTCAACAGAGAATTTTAAAGCACTCCAGAATACTCTTGATCACATCTTTTCCTTTCATGCTACCCTAACCTACTCTACAAATTCTTCCATTCAGCTGGATCAATTGTGGAGATTTACTTTATTGTCTATAATTCATCAGATAAATGCATGCTTAAAATCAAGAATTTCCCTGCTTTTCATGAGGCAGGTGGTTAATTGTACATTTTACTGGTAATCTCTGGGTAATGCCTGGTAATGTACTTATAATCATGGGATAATCACAAAAGGAGTGAGTTTCTGATTTGGGATTGATATAATTCATTCAGTCTTCAGTCCGCTGAAAAGTTATGAGACCTCACATATTCTCAATAATAATAATAATAATAATAACAATAATAATAATAATAATAAAGTGTTTATTTCTCTGCTAAAGTACTACCAATTTGGGAAAGAAGCCACTTCTGTATATTTCCCAAAAGAGCTCGATATCTCTATTTCCCTTAATAGCACTGAACATTCAATCATGGTATGTAGTTCTATGGTTATACTGTTACTCATGAATGTAATTGTAAGCTATATTGTCTGAGCACATTTCATGCATAAAACAACAGTGATTCCTCATCCCAATAATGCATTTTTAAAACACTTGATAAATTGAAAAATTACAGTTATTTCGAATTATTTATTTCTTTAGGTTCTTACTGTTCCCAAACCAAGCAATTCTTTGTGTAGTACTTTTTTTTGGATTAATTTTGTTTGCCCTCATCCACTTCTATACCAGCATACTTAATATGAACAGTAGTAGAACTTAGTAGAACACTAACTATTGTTTTTATGCAGCACATGGAAACGTGGATTCCTGCCAATGAACCCTGCAAGTTCTGCACATGTCTTGACAACAGGAGAATAAACTGCACTGTCCGACCTTGCTCTACTGCCAAACGTAAATTGTTTTAGCTCTAAGTATGATTTCACTTATACTGATTTTTGTTGCCTGTTCATCTATTTCTTATCCAAACATGTTTTGTGGGTATTTTATTCTTACTCCAGCTGTTGAATGCAGACCATGTGAAGTTCCTCGCCTGCACAGAGATCCTGGAATGTGTTGCCCAGAGTATGAGTGTGGTAGGTTCTTATAACATGTTGGGATATTCTTGCCATATATTTTAAGTAGATGATTTCAAGATATGGAATGTACATTTTTATTTAATAATATTCTGTGTTTTAAACCATCAAATGAGTATATGAGAATGATGGGCAGGGAGAGGAACAAGAATGTGCATTCAGTTCCCACAAAGCTTGCCCCTTTGACGTAAAGGATGCAGAAGGGAAAATCTAAATCATTTTTCAATTACATTTTTTAAATGATCTGTATTAGAAAATTAAGCACAACTTCAGAACAGTAATGCACATAACCCATACCTCATCTACTCTCTAAGATACTCTGAAAACAATTTCTAGCGTGCTGTACTCTATTTCAGATTTTAATTTATCTCAGAATTTAATTTAAGATTTTAGGATAGCAATGGAGGGTAGGAAAAACAACCTAATGGGGATGTGTGAACTATTGGTCATGTGCTGTCTTAAAAACTCTTTCAATTTCTTTTTAGCCTGTGACCTAGTCTCCTGTGATTTGCCTCCTGTCCCTGACTGTGAGTTTGGTCAGCAGCTTGCCCTGACCAATCCAGGAGAATGCAGACCAAATTATACATGTGGTAAGGTATCCTTTTAACACAAAGTGACAGTGGCATACTCCATTTGACAAGTTCCTTTGGGCATTGTTTTTTTTCTCTATATAAACTTTCATTTGGAGCTAATGAGCAGGAAATTTGATGAACTTGCAAGAAGGATGTGGGAGAGGATAAGACCTTTCCCTGAACCTGCAGCACAGATTTTGACCTGAGTCTTTTATCTTTGCATTACTTCTTGCTCTTTAAGTAGATGTATAAAACTTTACGGAAAGAATTAGTGACTTGTTCTCCAGAAAAGTCATTGTTCATTTGCAGTGAAGTATTGTGTGCTTAACATGGTACTTATTTTTTTCTGCTAGTCTGTAACAGAGAAGCATGCAGTTTAATTCAAAGTCCTTCCTGCCCACCACATCGAACATTGACTGTTAAGAAGACTGAGTGCTGTGATAAATTTGAATGCACCTGCAGTTGTACGAACTCAACAGTGAACTGCCCCACTGGTTATTTGTCTAGATCTCTCACCAATGACTGTGGCTGCATATCTACCACCTGCATTCCAGACCAGGTAAAGGAAATTAACTGGGTTTTCCATAGATAAGCATATCTTTTATACATGGAGTGGTAATACCACAGTAGATGGAGTGCTAGATGTACACAAGTTTGAAATTACAGTATCAGGTAATGATATGAAGACATTTTCCATTTATATGCATACAAGAAAAATAAACAGTTCTCTCCTGCTAGGCATATTTTATTATAAGCCTTTATTTAGACATATCTAATACATTTTTTTGTGACTTTGAGGTTTGTAGAGTCACTCAAGCATTGCAAGTTTCAGAGATAATTCTGAAATTATCAAAAGATAATTTTCTGAATTAGAGATAATTCTGAAATTTGTAAATTAACTTAGCTATGTGCATTTGAGTCAGTACAGTTACCCTATTTCAGAATCACTTTTTTTTTCAGTCATACACTAACTATTGTATAAGAACACCTCACACTCAAACTGCTTTTGCCCTTTGATTGCCTTTGCCTGAGGAGGCATCATATGTCATATGAACTGTACTGCCACTTATAAATTTTGCTCAATTAATATTGGACTCTGAAAGCATCACAGGGTAAATTTGCCTTTTATATTTCTGACCATTTTATAAGCTACTATACTGCATTAACCTTTAAGATAAGGTTGTTTAGAAGAGAGTTTGCAAGGCAGAGTGACCTCTCTACTGGAACAAACTTATATTACAACTTAGCTTAGGTTGCACTGTCTTGCAGCTTAGATCTGAGCTTTGTTTTCTGCTGCTCAGCATTTCATGAACTTGTGTAAGTTTTTGCATTTCTCTGTGAATCAGTTTCTACACTTATAAAATATAAAGGTGCTCATGTCTTTAATAACAAGATATGAAATCTATCAATTACGCAATGTAAGAGATAGTACTTATTTTTTCCTGTAGCTGTAACAAAAGCAAATGAATGTTTGTGGCTCAACGTAATACTTCTTGTCAGATCACCTGAATAATTTGTGTCCACAGACCTTCATGACCTTTTTTTCTCTTTTCTGAAACCAGATCACAGCCAGACCCAGGACAACTCCACTGGAAGATAAAAACTTTTTTATTTATTCTTTTATGAAATAGCAGTTTTGACTTTGTTTTTCTTTAGTAATGTTGCCACATCTTTAAGACCTATCATTTCGACTGGGTTCCATACAGTGGGTGTCATGTCTTAAACTGCAGTCTTCTAGGACCAAACTGTGCTCTTTTCTGTACTGATTGTTGTATTCTGTAGGTCTGTGTTCACAACAACATTGTCTACCCCATTGGAAAAACCTGGAACGATAGTTGTAGAGAATGTTATTGCACTGATATGAAAGATGATATTACAGGACTTCAGATGATGGAATGTCATGAAAAAAAATGTAATACGTTCTGCTCTCGGGTGAGTAAAATTTAAACCAATTCATTACCCAGTAGAGCCCTGCTCTCCCCTGTACAATGAAGTGAAGGCTAGAAGAGGCTTTGGTTTTTTTTTCTGCCTCAATGCAGAAACAGATATGAGCTACCTTTTTCTACAAATCACCTACTTGTTTTTTAAATTCTTACATTAGGATTTAGATAATATTATTCCCACACACCATTCAACATTTGAACAGTTGACCAAACAACAAGTGTTCTCAAATATGAATTGTAACACTGATACCTTCAGTAGCTGTTAAAAGCCTGCATGCAATGGACCCTAAACTTACAGCTATCCCAGCTGGAATGGCTCTGAGGAAACTGCAAGGAAGGGCATAATCCTGCAATGCTTGAGAGCTCTTTAAGTACAAGGCACATGTACTGCTTCTGTGTTGCATTTACTGTCCTGGCTCAGATGCTGCTGCAATATTTTGGGGTTTCTAGTACCCCATGTTAGACAAAATTCACTTAATTTTTTCTGCTTCAGCTTTTTCTCTGCTTGATGAGTAAACAGTGAGTTTCCAAAAAAAAAAAAATAAAAAAAAAAAAAAAAGCCATGCACACCTGCCCAGTTTCCAAATCATAGTCTATTTCCTAAACTTTCAAATCTGTTTTTGAAGGTGTGCCTTTTTGGTTAGGGAGTTGTTTATAAACTCTCTATTAAGCAGTAACACTCAGAATAGAAAAAAAAAAGTTTAAAAAAATCAGCATGTGGTATCTGATCTTCCTTTTTGCTTTTAATTAGTTACATTTGGAATAAGATTCCTCATTAGCAAATGTTACAAATAGCATTATGACAAGTCAGAGATTTTCTTTTCGCTTTCAGAATGACATCAGTTCGGAATCAAAAACTAACCTTGGCAAATAGTATATCTCTGCAGTACTCCATGAATGAGTTAGTATTGTTGTAGAAACGCTGCATAATCTGACTTGCTTGTTTCAAATTCTCATTTGAATTTACTTTAAACTGTTATTTTAGCACATCTGACTGTGCATGTTGACTATGAATGTTTCAGTTATGTAAGTTGGCAATTCTCTTTTTCTGAAGAGAATCAATTCTCTTTTCTGAAGTCTATTAAAATAATCATACCTCATTTTTTAAAGAACTTCAAATGTGTTAATACCACTGTGCTTCAATATTATTTAGCTTCCAGCTTCCTTATCAATACAGAGCTGGACAGAGTGTATGCACGTGAACACGCAAAGGTGTGATCTAAGTAGAAACTGTTTCTAAAAAAAAAATTATTCTTATTTTCACTATTTCCCTGTACTTTGCCTTAAATACTGCATAATTCCCTAGAAATATACAATATTTCTTCTCTCATTGGCATACCGAGTATTGTGAAATCCATTATTACACACAATGCAGTGAAAACTATTAAGATAGGTATGACAGCTTCCAACTCTTACAAACAAATCCCCAAATTGTAGAATACACTTTTCCCCTAATACTGCAATGATTATGAAATACTGGGTTTAAAATATCTAGATGCGCTTTGGCTCATAGCCATGACTTGATCAAAAATCTGTTATTCTAGTAAAACTTTGGTTAGGCAAAGCTATCGGTTCTGGTCAAATCTGCCTTAAGTATTGCAGTCTTGCAATTGCAGAAAAAATATTTTCTTAAAAAAAAATCCAAAAAACTTGGAGGGCAAGAGACCTCTTTATAAGGTAGTCTGCCACTTCTTGTTCTCCTTTAATTGTTTTCAAAGTGCTAGTGACAACTATAGTCTTTGGAAATGGCTTTTGTTCAGGTTACTTAAACAATTCAGGACGCCACAAAACTGTTTGTCTTTTACCTTATCCCTTTCCATGCCTTGTTTATGTATTTTTTCTTTTTTTGTCTTGTAACAGATCTTTGCGTTATTACACATTTGTTCAACTCCTAAAAAAACCAGACATGAATCACATTCATAAACTCAAGGCTTGGAGATTTTTAGTTTGTTTTGTTGTCTTAATTGTTTACTTTCTTTTTCTGTGTGTGTTGAGCACCACCAGTGTTTCCTGAACTCCTGTAAAGGAAGGGTGTTCCCATACCATACCAGAGAAGCTGATGTTCTTACAGGAGTGGGTTGTCAGTAAGGATCAAAATGAACTGAGGAAGGATAGTACCTAGAGTTATTTAATTCCAATAGCTGAATTTGTTTTCAAAATATAAATTAAATAGCAGCTAATAAGATGATAAGAAGTTTTGTTCCTACTGTACTTTTTTTTTTCCTGACAGGTGATGTTAGCCATTTGAAAGGCTGGTGAACTGAATGGACCAATTATTTACTTCTTTGCTTATTTGTTTTGTAATGGCAGTGTGTGGCCTTGTAATTGTGTTTTAAAATCTCCTTTTCCAAAACCAAAACAAGCATTAAACATCTCATTAAAAAAAAATTATCTTGTGTCTTCTATTATTCCTGAGTTGGTCCTTTTTTTTTTTTTTTGTCTTATAGGGATACAAGTATGTCATCCAAGAAGGAGAGTGTTGTGGAAGATGCCAAAAGACAGCATGTGAGGAGCAGTTGTTCTGGTCACGGGGTGATGCAGATGCTCGTTTACATGAGGTAAGTCAGTGGTGGTGTGGGCATTTCCTCTTCTAGCAGAAGTACCCTCAAATCATTCGTACTCCAGAGAAGGCAAACAAACAAACAAAAAAAAACCCCATAAAGCACCTGCAAGTTACTTCCTTTAAGGCAAGCAACCTTCTTGTATAGGTAGGGTGATTTAACCACTTGGTTCTGCAAATATACGAGCTTTTTAGGCTCTAACAAAGCTATCTTGGCATATAAAATTAGTAGCTCCAAAAGAAATAGCTGAAAAGAATATTGGGATAGGATGTTTATTTCAGGCTTAATATTATTTGTTTAAATTATCCTAATTATGTTATTCTATGGATAGCAGGCAGATTGGATAGTGGATTGCTTGCCTTTCATGGACCTATTCAAATAGGATATACTGTTTGGTGCGCATTGAAATGGGGACATTAATTACCATCTCCTTACTAAAGATAATGGCTCTAGGCCAGAGCAGACTGTTCAGGCCACAGTTGTTCTTTTCTTAGAATAACAGCTTATTTGGGGATGAGCAACACGGGAGGCGCAGTATGTCTCATCCCCTTTAATTCCTGTGTGCCTATATGAAAAAGTCTGAAGGGATATGAGTGTATACAATGTGATTTTAAATGTGTTGCAATAACCCTATGTCTCTGGAAAGTTCAGTGGATATTGGTTTCTTTCTTTCCCTCAGTTTTGAATTCTTTCAGACTATTGCTTTTGTCCTATCCCTAACCCAACTGGCCAGTATAAGTCTTTGCCTAACATAATAGCATTCAATTGCTTAATCCTATGTGCCAGCTGGCATTTAACAAAGGAAGACAGAAATAGTAAGTTAAATATATTTCAACTAATGAACCTTCTCAAGACTCTTTTCTTTCAGAAGCGTTATTCATTATAGTGTTTCTGCATTTATATCTACACGTCACTGGGAAATCTGTGCTATTAACATTCGATTATCTCATTTAAAAAAATCTATCATTTTCTAGCCTTGCCTTTACCAGGATATTTCTTAAAAAGGATCAGTATTATCTTCTCGAAGGGAAGGGCTCTGGAGCAGACGCTCGTTCCGGAGTTCCTTCTCTAGAGGCAAACTACTACGGCCCAAAGCCGCCGAGTGAGAAATCGGAAGCAGCCCCGGCACCGACCCCTGAGCGGGCAGCGCGGAGCCCCGTGCCCGGGGCGGCTCTGACTCAGCGGGCGCGGAGCCGGCAGGACAGGCGGGAACTCAACGGCCGCCCCCAGGGAGCGCGAGTGACCAGGAGCGCGGCGGGCCAGTAGGGCGTGGCGCGGCAGTTCGCGCAGGCAGGGCGAGCGGGGGGGTCCCCTCCCAGGCGAGCAAAATAATTCTGCCAACTGTCTCTTCCATCAGCGGGAGACCGGGGGAAAGCGTGGTCTGTACTCATCAGAGAGCTTGTGCCAGGAAGACTGTGGTGATGCAGCCTGAACCGCCACAGAAGCATATGGCAGTCCAGATCTTTAGCTGTGAGGAGTGCCTGAGCCTCTCCTTGTTACGGGGAGTGGTGAAAACACCACCTGCCTTAGGTGTGAGCAGGTGGAGCACCTGCTTAGCCTGGTGGTGCAGCTGAAGGAGGAAGTGGAAAGGCTCCAGGCTATCAGGGACTGTGAAAGAGAAATAGCCTGGTGGAGGTACGTTCTGCAGCCTTCCCAGGATAGGCACCCAGAAAACCTCCTGGTTCAATCTGGAAAGCCAGCATCCTCTTGCCGCAGGGCGGAGGGAAAAGAATTAACAGTATCCAAAGATGAACAACAATGGAAAAGGGTCCCTGTTCGGGGTGGCAGGACTACCCTTACTGGGCCCACCTCACCCCCGCAAGTGACCACACCAACAGGTATGAGGCCCTGGACCTTGGGGAGCAGTTAGATGAGGACATCAACCAAGACCCATCTAGGGGGCAGTCTGCAGAGAGAGCATCAGCTCCACACTCTGAGGCTGCTCCCCCTAAGGAAAAAAGGAGCACCCGGAAGAAGGGGTGAGTGATTGTTATAGGTGACTCCTGCTGCAGGGCATGGAGGCACCCATCTGCAGACCCGACCCCTTATCCAGGGAGGTCTGCTGCTTGCCAGGGGCTCGAGTAAGGGATGTTACAAAGAGGCGCCCTCATTTGGTCCGAAACACTTGACTGCTATTTCATGTGAGTGCTAATGATGCCATGGGGAAACTCTCCAAAATAAAGCAGGATTACAGAGCCCTAGGCATGGCTGTAAAAGGCATGTGAGCCCAGGTAGTGTTCTCCTCCATCCTTCCAATGAGGAGAATGGATTCAAGTAGGAGAAAATGGATGTTTGAAATGAACTGGCTGCGCCACTAGCGTTGGCAACAAGGTTTTGGATTCTACAACCACGGGACTCTGTTGACCACCAGCTAGTGGAGTGTGATGGGAACCATCTCAGCAAGAAGGGCAGGTGTATGTTTGTCAAAAGACTAGCCAGTCTTGTTAGGAGAGCTTTAAACTAAGCAAGAAGGGGGAAGGGGAGTGTCATATGGACTGGGCAATCAATCCCATACCTAGGTCAATGGACATCCAACAAGCCTATTGTGGTGGTGAAGTACGGCTAGGACATGATGTTAAAGGGTCCTCTCTCACACTTCCAGGGAAAAGTTCAGGCCCAATTACCTCTCTGAAATGCTTATACACCAGTGTGCGAAGCATTGGGACTAAACAAGACGAACTGGAGATCGGTGTGCAGTCCCAGCACCACAATCTCATAGGAGTTACAGAAACGTGGTGAGATAGCTCAAATGACTGGAGTGCTGTCATGGAGGGCTATGTGCTCTTTAGGAAGCACAGGCTGGGAAGGCGAGGTGGTGGAGTTGCTCTGTATGTGAGGGAACAACTGGAATGCATGGAGCTTAGCCTGGGAATGGATGATGAGCAGGTAAAGAACTTGTGGGTAAGGATTAAAGGACAGGCCAATGTGGGAGACACTGTGGTGGGTGTCTGCTGCAGCCCACCTGACCAGGAGGAGGCGGCTGATGAGGCCTTCTACAGGCAGCTGGAAGTTGCCTCACAGTCACAGGCCTTGGTTCTCATAGGGGATTTCAACTACCCTGACATCAGCTGGAAAGACAGCACAGCGAGGCACAAACGGTCCTGGAGGTTTCTGCAGTGCGTCAATGACAGCTTTTTGACACAGGTTGTGGAGGAGCTAACGAGGAGAGGTGGGCTGCTGGACCTCATCTTAACAAACAGAGAGGGCCTTGTTGGAGATGTGAAAGTAAGGGGCAGCCTTGGCTGCAGTGATCATGAGCTGGTGGAGTTCAGGATCCAACGAGGAGGAGGCAGGGCAGTAAGCAGCCTTGCCACCCTGGACTTCAGGAGGGCCAACTTTAGCCTCTTCAGAGACCTGCTTGGAAGGATCCCATGGGCTAGGGCTCTTGAAGGAAGAGGGGCCCAGGAGAGCTGGTTAGTTTTCAAGCGGCCTTTCTTCCATGCTAAGAAAGAGTGCATCCTTGTGCGTAAGAAGTCAGGCAGAGAGGCCGGGAGACCTGCATGGATGAGCAGGGAGCTCCTGGCAAAACTCCAGCAGAAAAAAGCAATATATAGAATGCGGAAGAAAGGACAGGCCCCGTGGGAGAAATACAGGAATTCTGTCAGGGAATGCAGGGATGCTACAAGGAAAGCAAAGGCTCATTTGGAATTAAATCTGGCAAGGGATGTTAAGAGTAACAAACTTCTTCAAGTATATTAACAGCAAAAGGAGGTCAGGGAGAACTTGGGTCTGCTAGTGAACAGGATGGGTACCCTGGTTACGAAAAACATGGAGAAAGCAGAGCTGCTGAATGCCTACTTTGCTTCCGTGTTTGTCAGGGGCAGCCCTCTAGAATCCCAAGCCTTAGGGACACGAGAGCTGGGGAGAGGAAGGCTTGCCCTGGGTAGAAGAAGAGTGGGTCAGAGAGCATCTAAGGAAACTTGTCACCCACAAATCCATGGGTCCTAATCAGGTGCACCCCAGAGTGTTACTGGCGGATGTCAGCCAAGCTGCTCGCCATCATCTTTGAAAGGTCCTGGAGAACAGGGGAGGTGCCAGAGGACTGGAAGAAAGCCAGTGTCACTCTG
>JAUBOD010000871.1:1546811-1581868 GCA_032353885.1 Nothura maculosa
GTTGTGGAGTCTCCTTCTTTGGAGATCTTTAAAACCCGCTTGGATGCAGCCCTGTGCCACGTGCTCTAGGTGACCCTTCGTGAGTGGGAGATTGGACTAGATGACCTCTAAGGTCCCTTCCAACATTAAGCATTCTATGATTCTATGATTCTGTTTCATAAAACAAGCATTCAAAAGCTATACGTTCATGCTCCAACACATCTCACTGATTTCCATTGTCCTAAAAATGGATTTTGGAACATATGCCTTATGATGAAGGCTGAGAGGGGACCTAATCAGTGTCTATAAATACCTTTAGGGAGGGAGTGAGGAGGATGGGGCCAGCCTCTTTTCAGTGGCAGCCACCAATAAGAATAGAGGAAACAGCCACAACTTGAAGCACCAAAAGATCCACAGGAATTTTAGGAAAAAAATCTTAACAATGAGAGTGACAGAGCACTGGAACAGGCTGCCAAGAGAGATGGTGGATCTCTTTCTCTGGAGGTCTTCAAAATCCCCTTGGATGCAATCCTGTGCCACATGCTCTAGGTGATCCTGCATGTGCAGGACAGTTGGACTACATTTCTAGAGGTCCCTTCCAACCTTAATGATTCTATGATTCTATATTCTGCTGTCTCCTTGCTGTATAGTCTTTCAACTTGTCTATCATTTACAACAAAGAAGCTATTTAACAACTGAGAGCGAAGTACTCATTCAATTTCTGAGCAAACATGTTTGATATTACAGTACTGAGATGTGGGATTGGAGTCTTGTATTCACCATTTCTAAAAAGTCAACACTGATCTACTCTAAGATTGCCACAATAAATATTTAGGAGCAATCTTGAGTGACAAAATGTTCCTGCAGAAGTAAACATACATTTTGTAAATCAGCATATCACTTGTGTTTGTCCTTCCTTTACCTGGTTGCACAAACATTGCTGATATTGTAATATAAAATACTTTTATGTTTTCCTTTCAGATTGGCACAGAGTGGCGATCTCCATTCAATCATTGCATTATCAATGAATGTGTCCAAGTGAACAATGAGGTTTTTGTGCAGCAAAAGAACATTTCGTGCTCTCAGATGGATGTGCCGAACTGTACAGAGGGAACTGAATTACACTGCAACCAAATAGAAGACTGCTGTCCTTCCTGCAGATGTGGTAAGGATTAATATCTGTCAAATAAAACAACTGGAGATTTAATCAGCTGACGTATTGATCTCCTATTTCTCAGTTTTCATTTTGCAAATGTTTATTATGAAAATCTAATAATAATTTGAAACTCATATATAATTTAGGCATTGAGTGAAACAGGACCTTTTGCAATTACTTCCTTTTTTTAAGTGATATTCACTGTCTCCCTTTTAACTACCTATCATTCTTCCTACTTACTAATATCTCAGGGAGACATGCAAGGCAAGATCTAAACCAGCAAATTATGGTATATACCTATATTGTTAAGCAGTTAAAATGGACCTTGACATGCTTCTGGCCTAGAACACTAGTTTGCTCCTAAACACTTTTCAGGCATGGTTCAGGAATTAGAAGGTTTCAAGGTCTGATCCACACTGGGATTTTGCGTGCAGCTCTGCTCTCTTCTGAGCATCAGTGACCATTAGGGCTGTGGCTTCCAACTATTACAGACCTAGATCACCCTATGCCAGTTGGCCTCAGTTTGGAAAGACTCCCAGTCGCATTTATTTGACAAGCATAAATGCTACTATGACATAATCATCTTGAAGTGTGAGGAAGAAAAGTAGACTGCAACTTGGAGAAAATCTGTGAATGTGTCTTTGGGGATTGTGAGGCTTGAAATCAAGAGGAAAGTCCACACTGTACCATGTACTTGGAAAAAACAGCTCAGCAAGTTATGTTTGAAGGAAAAATTCAGGATAACATTGGCTATAAAGGCAATATTGTCTTTATGAATCTAAATTGTCTTTATATTGAGAATGGAGCTAGTGACATAAATTGGAACAATAATAAGTCAGAAAGCGTATTCATGGTTTGTTAAAATAAAAATAATGGCATGGTAATGGTAACTCTAAAAGGCATATTCTCTTTTTCAGTACCTGTGAATGGTTGTCTTTTGAATGGCACTGTTATTGGGGTAAGACTTGATTTCTATTGCTTGATACGGCAGTAAGATACTTCAGTATTTTAATGAGCATGTATAGTGCATGAACTTGCCAAAAGCCTATAGGACAACTTTGTTCAGTCATAATCACTGTAAATGAGACTCTGTAGTAAAAGCAGTCGTAATGGTCTCAGCAGGCCATGTCCAGTTCATGACCCTGCCACAGGCTTCCTATATGACAATTAATATCTTTTCAAATTGAGGACAATAGTGTTTCCTCATCTTGTAAGTATGTGCTCAGAAACTGGTAGTGTGGACTGTACGATGACCTGCAGTCTATCAAACATACAGGAAACTAGCTGTGAGGGATAACCTCAAAGGTGATCCTTGCCTACTTCAGGGAGGAAAAACACTTCCCTTATTTTACATACAGGATAAAACGTTTAAAAAAAAAAGAAAAAAAAAGAATGGAAACTCTTGCTCCACCTGTGTGGAAGAGATATTCCTCTTTGGCTATTAGCAGAAAACAGGAAAGCTGAGCTCCCTCACTGTTTGACCTCTGCCTCCTTTCAGACTGATGCTGATATGCCCTCAGAGGAATTTTTTTTTTCTGAACTGCATATTTAATGCATAGATTAAGATAGGTTTAACCCAGTCCATGAAACTGGGAAGCACTGGAGTTAGGCATCTGATCTCATTTATCCTAAATTCATCTTTGGAGAGCTCTGTCAATTGTCTATTGTTTCTCTAAATCCATATTCTGGCAGAACTCCTGCTGTCAAGGAACTCTGGGAAATTGATTCTTTTTATTCATTTAACCTGACTTTCAACTTAAGTATTCTATTGTCTGTGCATTTCTTCCTTTTTCCATTTATTTAGAAGGAAAGTTTGATCACATCTCTTTAGATTTTTGAGGTACAGCAGAAAGGATCTTCGTCCATCTATTTTCCTCCATATTTTTTACATTTTTTTCCTCCATATTCTGTAGGCATAAGCTTATCAGTTTATTACAGCTAAAGTCTTGTAATCGAATATGCTTTATTCTGGAATGACATATCTGTGGAATTAAATCCAAAGAGTATCTCTGATTTTCTATTAGAACTTTTGGAGAACGATTCTAAAGTGGCAAAACAACTAATAATCTGCTTTCTGTTTGACTCCTCTATTTGCTTCTCTATGGTATGTTGTCAAAACTCATTGCGGTATTTTATGAAGTTAGAAAGACCAAGATTGTAGAAAATGTCATACAGTTTAATAATTGCAAACTTCTGCCAGCATCTGTCATCTAGAATATGTATGTTCTGTATTTTTTAAAGTCTTTCCAATTGTATACTGATCTTTCATGAATTATTTGACCAATTATTTTTTTTTTTCTCTTCCAACAAAATGCTAACTTGACATGTCAGGAGAAGAATGGTTTCTTTCTTCTCAAGTGGTTTGAAATATTTTCAAATAGTTTAAAATAAAGCATAAGAAAATTTTGAAGCAAAATTCAGTCAGCCTTACCTCCATCCTTGGAAAGGTGATGGAGCAGGTCATCCTAGAGAGTATCTCTAGGCATGCTAAGGAAAAGAAGGTGATTGGGAGTAGTTATCATAGATTCACCCAGGGGAAGTCATTAAGTCATTTTTGATGAACCTTATAGCCTTCAACGATGGGATGACTGGCTGAATGGATGAGAGCAGTGCATGTTGTCTACCCTGACTTCAACAAGGCTTTCGACACCGTCTCCCATAATATCCTCATAGGAAAGCTCCAGAAGTTTGAATTGTGTGAGTGGACAGTGAGGTGGATTGAGAACTGTCTGGATGGCAGAGCTCAGAGGGTGGTGATAAATGGGACCGAATCCAGTTGGAGGCCTCTGGTCAGTGGTGTCCTCCAGGGGTCAGTACCGGGCCCAGTGCTGTTCAACATCTTCATCAATGATTTGGATGAGGGGATAGAGTGCTCCTGGAGCAAGTTTGCAAACAATATCAAGCTGAGTGGCGTGGCTGACACTCTGGAGAGCTGTGCTGTCATTCAGATGGACCTGGACAGGCTGGAGAGTTGGGCAGAGAGGAACCTCATGAGATTCAACACAGGCAAATACCGGTTCCTGCATCTGGGTAGGAATAATCTCAGGCACCAGTACAGATTAGGGGTTCACCTGCTGGAAAGGAGCTCTGCAGAGAGACCTGGGAGTCCTGGTTGATACCAAGTTAACCATGAGGCGGCAGTGTGCCCTTGTGGCCAAGAAGATCAATGGGATTCTGGCCTGCATGAGGAGGAGTGTTGCCAGCAGGTCAAGTGAGGTGATCCTGCCCCTCTCCTCAGCTGTGGTGAGGCTGCACCTCTTATACTGGCTCTCCAGTATAAGAGGAATGTGGAGCTTCTAGAGAGGGTCCAGTGGAGAGCAACAAAGATGATTAGCGGAGTGGAGCATCTCTCATACGAGAAAAGACTGAGTGAGTCTGTTTAGCCTGGAGAAGAGAAGGTTGAGAGGGGATCTGATTAACACGTACAAATATCTGAGTAGAAAATGTAGGGAGGAAGTGGCCAGACTCTTCTCGGTGGTGGCCAGCGATAGTAAAAGGGACAGTTGGTATAAGCTGAAACACAGGAGGTTCCATCTCCATATAAGGAAGAACTTCACTGTAAGGGTGACAAAGCCCTAGAAGAGGCTCCCCAGGGAAGTTGTGGGGCCTTCTTCTCCAGAGATCTTCAAAACCCACCTGGATGCCACCCTGTGCCATGCGCTGTCCCTACTTGAGCAATGAGGTAGGACTAGATGATATCTAGAGGTCCCTTCCAAACTTATCCACTCTGTGATTCAGTGAAAATATCATGTTGGACACAAAAACAGAAGTAGTTCCATTTTGGATATATGGATTAAATATTTTAAAATACTTTATTAAATATATGTGTATTTAATAATTTTATTTATTAATAAATAACTATTAAATATTAAATAAATTATTAAAATATTTTAGCTTTTAAATATTGATAAACATTCCTATCTTAATAAAATTTGCTCAGATTGGCATGAATTCATGGCATAAAACTTCATATTTTGTTATCTGTTTCTATATAAAGATGTCTCATAAGTTTTAATAAAGTTTTAAAAAACATTATTATTCTATTATTCTTCTGACAGTTGGACATTTTATCAAACATAGTCTGTGCAGAAAGACTTTAAGGGTGTTTGTAAGATTCAGCATTGCCTTTATGCTCTTCTTTTTGCACAGTCAAGCATTACTGAGGTTAGCATTCAAATATTACCTTATTGGCAAAATATTCTCTAGGGTAGAGAGTATTCTCTAGTATTCTCTAGTATTCTCTAGGGTAGAGAATTTGGGCTGAGATAGAGGACAACAGAGTGGAGTTTTGGTCTGGCTTGGCCTTAGGCAATGAAAAATGTCAAGTTTAGAAGACTTCTAAATAAAAGAGCTATTTTAATATGGAAAATAAGAAAAAGTAGTTGAGGGAGTTACATTAGAACTTAAGTTAATGGCTATTTTGATCTAAAATAGTTTTATTTAATTAGCAGTCTAAAGTAAATTAGCTATACATTTTAAAATTTTTAAGCAGTTTTTTTCAGCTATATTTTTGAAAATTTTTGACCACTGCTTTGACATGACTTTCTACTTCAGTGACTTTTCCAGAGCTCTAGTCAGGAAGGAAGATACAGTGTCCACAGATGTTTATACTGCCTAGATTTCAAAAACTTCATTCTGAGGGTATGATCCTTTATGAAAAGGTTTCAAATGTCATTTTTATATCAATGGAAAACTTTACTTCATTAACTCCTTCATGGAATAGTTCCAAGTTTTGAGTCTTTTACTGTAGTTCTGTTAAAATGACTGTGTCTTTAATTCTTTTACATTTTTTGTCTTGTATCTGATTACCAATATTGTATTCCAGTAATTTGGTGTATTGCATTCACTGTTGTTCTTAACTGTGCTACAACTGGCTTTAACTGCAGATTTCTAAGCAGGTAGCTGTATTTACTAAAAGAATTATCAGTATCACTCATCTGTTTTCCCTGGCTTTTAGTGAGTACCACGTTTGAAGGAGAGCTGAGTAGATTTTGGCTTTAGGCAGGTTATTTGGTTATGCTGTCTAGCATTGTGTTAGTAAATGTTGTTGTTTTGTTCTAATTTATCCAAGAGAACATGATAGGTGTATCATATGAAGGTAAAAAGGTATAATCAATCCCTTATTTTAATCAGTTCTGTCACATGAAGCTATATTTCTTTACAGAAATACATTGTTCATTTGCATGCCGATCCCCATATTTATTAAGTAAACATCGTGGAACTAAGCTGTGAGGCAAATTTTAGATAAAACTAAGACTTTTCCCCAAATATTTTGAGGCACTTGAGTATATGAATTGGGTTGCATAAGTTGTTATGAATTGCATAAGCCTAGATCTACAGAGGCATTTTGTGATAGTCATGTACTTCTAAAAATCTGAATAATGTGCAGGGAGGTTGGACTAGATGACCTCTGAGGTCCCTTCCAACCTTAAGCATTCTGTGATTCTATGATAGTAAATAAAACAACCTCAAATATATTTTGAAACTGGTCATCAGAATACCTCCCACATTTGTGAGGATTTTTTGTCCGTGTGTATGTCTGTATGCCCACAGTAACCAGTAGAGCTACAGTAACCAGTAGTGTTAGTGGGTTCAATAATCTTGTAAGGCCATGTAGTTTGTACCATGGCTGTCATGGTGATATCTGAATGTCTCCATTGTTAAGAGTGAACAAGAAATCTATTGTTTTATGTGACTTTGCTGTAATAGGGAAAGTTATAATTGCAGCTTCATGCCTGAATCTATGTCTGGCTTTTAACTCCAGATTAACTTTTCATAGTGAATATCAGGTCTTCACACTAGTGAAAGTGAAGGTGAAAAGTGAAGACCAGATCTCTGTCTAGGTCTAGAGCTTGAGTCAAAACGATGGCAGCAGCTTAACTGGAGAAGTATCTTTTTGGTTATCATATCCAGTCTTCCACTGTTGCTTGCACCTCCATCACAGAATCCCAGACCACTTTAAGAAATGGGAACCTTCTTGTTACAACTACCTCCATCATGTTATTTGTGGAGGTTCTTTTTATATAGACTTGCACAAAACAAGAAAGAAGTCATCATTTTTGGAATTCGATTAAAAGCCTTGAGAAACTCTGCTATGCTCCAGGGTAGGAGGACAAACAATATTCAGAAGATTTTTTTCATCAGTATTATGTTGGAGTGTTGGCTCTGAATGGCTCACAAGTCTACTACCTTTCCACTGTTGAAACAAGGCCAATTCCTTTTTTTTTAATTGCATTTGTTGAATGAGTGTTTACTAGTACACAAGAGGAAAAAGGAGAATTTGAAAATATGCAAAGTATGTTGCATACCAATCTACAATTGAAAGGAGAGTTCCTGTCTCCAGGGGAAATAACAATGAAGTTATATTGACACTTGATACACTATTCAAAGCTTTTATTCATTTCTGATATGCAATGTCCACTTGCTTTATTTACTAGTTTTTAGAAATTCTTTGTAAAAAATACTTAATGAACTCCTCCCATATTGTCTCTTTAACCATACTGGTTTGTTTAGAATTGAAATAAAGAGTTGTATACTTGAGTGGCAGTGTTCATTTATATGTCAGGCATCCAAATCTGGAAACTCCAGATCTTGCTGTTTCCCATTGGCATTTTCCATTCTCTACATTGAAAATGACATTTTTGTTTGCTTTGAAAGGGTATTTTGATCCACAAAATGAAGTATTGGGGAAAGAATTTGAATTTTGTTCCAGTGGTTTTCTTGTAGCTATGGACAAGTCCACCTTTTCACTCAGTACCTTTCTCTTTCTCCTTCTACACATTGTGATTTTTAAGGTCGTAGTGTTCTAGATGTTCTAAGCAGTGCTTAGATAAGTACAATAACTAGTAATTTTTGTCGACATCTTGCAGGTTCTGATCTTATAAGAACAGGAGACTTGATGGCAAACCTATTTACTCCACTCAGATAAAATGAACTGAGGAGAACCATCTACCAAAATCTTCAAAACCACTTTCAAAGATTCCTTTCTTGCTTTGCAAGCAAGGAAATAAGAAACAGAAATGTTTGCTTGCAGACTTAGGAATTCTAAATGTTTTATTTGGAAAACCTCTGGAAATTGGCTCATGAATTTTCTGTTTTTTTTTGTCTAGAATTGCAACAGATTTAATAAAACAGATTTGTAGCAAAAATTGCTCATTTATTTGAGTTATGATGAGGAGACAATTATTGACTGTTAAAAACTTGCTCCAATGTTTCAGGCATGGAGGCGCCTGATGGTGGATCAATGCACCACATGTCTCTGCACTCCACAGTCCATGTCTTCGCAAAGATACAGTCTGACCTGTACAAAGTTCAACTGTGAACCATGTCCAGTGGTAAGTGAAAGCAGGCTGGCCTTTCTTTTGTTTTAACTTCTTCCCGTATTAATGGTGGAAGCAGGGAGACCCATACCAGTCTGTGTAATTAGTGACTCTAGCATCAAAAAGCCCCCTCTCTAACAGGAGATAACATGGGATCTCTTGCTGATGCAAGAGGCATAAATTGATCCTTGCCTGAGAGGGGGAAGTCTCTTTCAATCTCTAAGTAGAATTGGAAGTGGTAATGTAGGAGATAAATTTTTGTAGTTTCATCTACACTAATAAATTAAGAAGATTGTAGGCTCCAGCTTCAATCTGTTGTGTTGATTAATTGTTCTCAGTGTTTCAGCTAGCCTGTTTTAAATAGTATCTTCCAGATAATGCCCAGGCGCAGGGCAATGTTTTGCACATATTGCAGCCTCTTTCCAGGAGACTTGGTAAATGAGGCCAGTCTGTGCTGGGAGGAGAAGACAGTCAGACCTACTTATATGTACAAGATGTACTACTCGTCTACAGGGCCAGAAGCAGCCCTAACTCACCCTGTGTATGCATTATTATGTACTGTAATGCCCCTGCTCTCCCCAAATTCTTTTTTTTCCTCAGAAAATGTATAAAAACATGTGAAGAAAATTTTGAATTTAGTGGACAAAAATAGAGGACTTATGCCAACCTGTACCTAAAAAACCAAAACAAACATCATTACCCCCTACAGCTAAAAAATCCCAGCTTAATCATTTTTCATAGTTATATCACTTCACCTGCTGAATTTCAAAAAAACTAGCTTCTCCTTATAAATGTGGGTAGCATGCTTAAAAAAAAACATCCCAACAATGTGTCCTTTACCTTCTAGAATTACAGAAGGCAAGAAATTCCTGGTTCTTGCTGCGGAAAATGTATGCCAACTTCTTGTGGGATCAAGTTGAGAGATGGAAGGCTAAAATACCTTCAGGTAACTTTCAAGCACTTTTTTTTTTTCCTTTTCCTTTTCCTCTCTTTCATTTTCTTCCTTTATTTTTTTCTAATGGGTCCATGGAAAATGCATTTATTTTAGCATTTTGAATGAGGTTGTATGGTAATGCTATTGTCTTTTTCCTTATGTCCTAGAATTATTTCTTAAAAATCATTTCTTGGTTGTAAATGAAAGATAGAACAGTAACAATAAAATTTCTAGATGGACACTCTAGGTTCACTTGTAAGCATGAATATTATAAGTGAAATTTAGCTAGAAAATGAACCCAAACTGTTGCTCTATACTTAGGGTAAATTCAAACCTCACTTTGAAGAAATTAGTAAGTTGAAAAATGTCAATCCTATTAAGAAGTGTCTCCAGTATAGTAGGATTTTAAACATGAACAGATGTTTTCTGGTTACAACCAGTCAGCATCTCACATGAAACAGGAGATAACTTTTCATGTTGTTTCATTGCTCATCTAAATTTTAGGCTGTGTGTGCATTTCTTTTAGCAATCTTCCCTACTGAATCAAAAGTTGAATATGTATATACATCTTTCTCTGAGAGACAGTTCAGAGGCCAGATTCTCAAGGTTCTTACCTAAATAATTTTCTGTCTTAAGATGAATTTTTTTTTCCATGGCTGAATGCTGAAAATATCAGGTTTTGACTCCTTTAATTGGCTTGTAGTCACTACTTTATGGAAGTAAATATTTTACATAGGAAACTTTTGTTCAGGATTGTGTTTACTAAAGGTTTCCATTTATAAACTTAATCACCATCGCGTATTGATTGAATATCAGTAATGGAATATTCAGTTTGCATAGTATTGTGCAAAATTATGGACCCATGTTGCTTTTAAGCTAATAGCCGTTAAATCTTTACAGCCAAATGAATCTCTTCAGGATGGCTGTGACAATCATTTCTGTAAAATAAATGAGAAAGGGGAATTTATCTGGGAAAGAAGAATCACTGGCTGTCCTCCGTTTGATTCCAGAAGATGTTTGGCTGATGGTGTAAGTAGCGGACTAGTTCCTATTTCCATGTTCTCTAATAGTCTCTGTTGTCTTTATGGTTCTGTATATATGTACTTTATGTATATTTGGGGTGGGAAATCCCAAACCTCTGTCAATATCTTTACTTAACTGAATTTGAATTTTCAGGAAATTCAGGAAAATATAAGTTACTTTAAATATGTTCTAGTTATATATGGGACTCTATTTCAAGGAGAAGGGCACTTGGTAATTTTGTTCCATACAATGACAGGACAAAGGTTGTTCTCACAGTGTTTGCTGTTTGGGATTCAGAGCAAAGCTGATAAGCTAATTATACAATCAGAGAAAAGGATCAAATTATCTGCTTTGTGGTATAAAATGAGCTTACAAGGATAAGGCATGTTTTGGCTACCCCAGCAGGCAAAAGAAGCTTACCCTGTGCTCTAGGAAGAATGAAAATTTAGACATTTGCAATGGTTTTGTTAACATGAGCTGTGAAATAACAACTTACCCATCTTTTCTCTGATATATTGATAGCTCCAGGCTGAAAAAGAGTGTTGTGTACTCAAGGAAGGGATGTAGTACATGATGCTAAATTTGTTCACTCAGCCTCATATAGGTGTTATACACACCTAGTCCCATTTGGTTGGCCAAGATAGAAAGTGGGAAGCTTGTAACACAGTTCATGCCCACACCTCTCCAATGTGCAAGTGAAGTGAACAGAAGAATTAAGATGTATAAAGACAGAAGAATAATGATTTTGTAGTCCATTTTTTCCAAGCTGTCATCATGGCAGGGCACACAGGTTTGTTATACATACAATCCCAAATTTAGAAAATGACTGTTATGTTACAGGCCTGGGGTTATTATCACATTCTAATGTATTTTAATCAGTGGAGAAATAGTTTACTTTTAATCTGAAATTTACCAAACAGCTTTTATTCTCCTCTCTTCCAAAAATTAACTATTTCAGCAATAAAGATTGTGATTGTGTTTGCTCTAGGTCCTGATGGAAAGCCTATCTTTTTTTTCCTAAAAAAAAAATCCAAATAAAATCCCCAACAGAACAAAAACCTTCATGAATGTAAGCACAGGTGTTTAGTACAATTGCTTCCACTGCAGCCTAAACAAGTATTACATTTTTCCATTTTTTCCCTTTCTCTTTGAATTTCCAGTGTTTTTCTCCCATAGATATATTTTTGTATAGACCCAAAATAAAGCTCAAAATTGACCGATGTAATAATTTATGTTCACTTGCCTATAAATGTAGAGCTGTTGTGGAACAGACATGCTTACATCTACACTGCTAAATATATTGGGAAGGATGGTTTAAATACTTTTCTTTCTTAAGCAAACTTAAGATTTAACCGCTATGTATGTTATCACTGTGGATACTACAAAGCGATTTGTATTCAACATCTTCACTGTTAAAAAAATGCTAATATAAGTTAAGCTGGAAGCTTTTTTTACCGTTTTGAACTTAAGATTCTATTGTTGCAGTTTGATGGGGGCCAAATTTGGTAAGGAATGAACCCCTTTGCATTCTAGCTGATTCTCAAGGGTTTGAGGGACTGAGGGGTGTCTCGACTTAACAGAGTGTCTGTCCTCTTCACAGGAAAACCACATACTGTGGTAACTATAGGCCCAACTCTGGCAGAACTGGATTCACAAACAGTCTGTTGACTCTAGATCCGAATGCCTTCGAAACAGCTAATTGAGTTCTTTAATAGTATGATCAACTAAAGGCTCGACTCTGGTAGTATCGGGTCATGAACAGTTTGTCCACTGTAGGTCCACTTGCCTTCAAAACAACAAATTGAGTTCACAAGTATGATTTATTCAAATACAACATTTAGAAAGCAGGTTTCAAATGTCTGTATAAGAAATTCTCTACTACAGTGTCGGGTTTTTAGCTGGCATGTAGTGTACAAATGCACAATAATCACTCACCCAAGAAGATGGGAGAGGGCTCTCAACCTCAAGGAGTTTCCTTAGGTGATGACCCAACTCGAGGGGAGGAAAGAGGGTCAGCCCATCAACTGATACAGAAGTTACAATGGAGTTTTCTTTCTATATCTCTCATTAGTTTACCTTTTATACTTTTTTCTTTTACATTTAGGTGGAGCTTGAGTGACTCTAGTCATACTTTTTGATTGATTGGTTTAAAAGTCTCTCAAGTCAATTGAAAATCTAGAGAGCATGCTCAGTAAGGAGTAGTTGTTACTTGGAGGCGGGTAACTTTGGGGATGGAGCTGTATATTGGTATTACAATGAGATTTGGATGAGGAAATGTTTGAGCAAAGTCCAGCAGGAGGGTTAGGCCAATGTTTTGGCCTGTCACCAGACAATTCCTTGTACCATGCAGCTTATAAGATGCATGGTATGACCTGTGCAGGGAGTACAACAGAGTTTGGCCACAGTGTCTTCACTCCGCTCCACTCACCATTCACTCATCAGCTGCACAGCACCATCAGCTTAACACCTCTGCATGGAATCCAACTGAGCATGGCCATGGTGTCTCCATTCTGCAACTCTTCGTTTACTCTTATTAGTGTGTGCTAGGAGGGCAGATTGTATTGTTGAGGGAAATGTGGTTCCATGCATACCAACCATCCTAGAAGTAGTAATTGTTTCTCATTTCAAGCAAGCCTCTGTAATGCTGTAACTTTTGTTAGGCCCAAGTTCTCTAATTTTGCCTTTCTCAAGCAATTTTCCCACTCCATTTGATAATAACTGATTAGAAATAAGTGACTATTGTAACTATTGACTATTGTAACTAATGTGACTATTGTAATGAAATGATGATTTCTTATGTAGATTTATATTCCCATATAATACACAAAAGTAATTTTGGGTAATTCTGTTCTAAATATCATTTCATATTACTGTAGTAGAACAAATGAGTGTGAGTTGTTTCTAAATAAAAGTCTTTTTTTTTCTTATTTTAGGGCAGAATTGCAAAAATTAGCAATACCTGTTGTGATACATGTAAGTAAATAAGCAGAAAGACTTGTTTGGAAATTGCAGAAAATGTAGCAGAGTACATTTTCTGTGTACCCTGGGTAGTGAGCTATTTAAAGAATGCAATCAAAATAATCCACCAAACAATTTCCTTCTCTGATTTGTGTGTTGTCATCATATTTTTTCAAGAACATATATTTTGACTGTATTCACAAGTTGGCCTGCTTCACTGTGTATTAAATTCTGCATTTTGAAAATGTGTCCTGCCACTCCTACATTGCTGATAATCCAAATGTCAGGCCAGAGCCGGAAGTTTGTTTACATGAGGAAGCATTTGCAGGTTTGGGTTCAGAATATCAACACCTTTGTTGTCCTCCATCATCTCTTTTTTGGTCTGTGCCTGTGCTAATAAATAAAAGATGGCCAGCAGAGAAGTCCATTAATACACTGCTGTAATCATACCCATGATGAAGGAAGTTAACTCCGCTAGTGCTTGCTGACATTTGACTGTCTATATAATCAGTGAGTTCCTGTTCAAGAAAGAGAAGTCAGAAAGCTATTGAGATAAGCTGTCATCAAATAGCTTAGCCAGGTAATTTAGTTGAGAAGTTTAATCTAGTGGGCTGTAAGTAAAGAATATTGTGAATACTCTGTTAATAAAAATGAACTTTAAAAGATGAGGAACTTTGCTAATTGGACATATGTGCTGCTGAAGTTGAGTTGCAATTGTGCCAGTTCCAAATAGGCACAGCTTAATGCGTGTATTTAAGGTATATTAAATAATAGTGCAATAAAAGACAATAATCAGTTTCTCATGGATACAGAAGCTTAAATACAGGTTACATTATCTTCCTAGGTCTTGAGACAGTTTATCTTTCAGCAGTATTCCCTATCTAAATTATGCTCTGGCAATTGGAGTTTGTCAATGTGTCCATTGCATTGTTCTGGATTTTAAATATGCTGATCAGAGTTTTGTGGTAGTAGCAGAGGATTTGATTATTTTCAAAGGATATTCCCTTCTATTCCAGAAAGAAGGCAACAGGTCAATAAATTGGGTTCAAAAAGTCAAGAAAACTCTGTTGATCCTCATGACAGGACATTTATTTTGCTTTGGATTGCTTGTTAACTGTTATGCTGACCTGTGTATTGCTTCTGATTGGACAAGCTTTATCAAATGAAGTGATGAAACAATTAAATGATAATTGGTTCTAGCCCTGAAGCCAGAAACACTTTTCAAGCTCAGGGTTTATTTTCAGATGAAATGTGAAGCCCTCGGAAGGCAAATAGACAATGTAGTACTCACATTCCCTTGAAAAAAAGTATTAGCTATGTTTGCTGCTAGGAAGATAACATTTATCTTCTATTTATGCATCATCATAGTTGTACAATAGGCCTGCCAAATTCTATAAGCACTCAAAATGATTTTTTTTTTTTTTTTTGCACGTAAAAAAGTCCAATGTGCCACGTGCTCTAGTAACCTTGTGTGTGCAGGGCGGTTGGACTAGTTTACCTCTGGAAGTCCCTTCCAGCCTTAAGCATTCTATGATTCTATGATTCTATAAATATTCTATTGATTAGCTAGAGACTATCTTTACATAGAGGCATTGAATAGTATTAATACTATAAAGAACAGCTGCTTCCAGTGCTGTTAAAAGCATTAGCTCCTTTACAAAGCATTAGACAGTAGGACCAAAATATCCTGTCTTGTCAGTACTGGTATCTCACCGCTAACAATTTCAACCTTAGAAGGAGGAAAATGGAACGATTTTTTTTTTCTAGCAATTGTATTGTCAAAAATTCATTTATTTTTAATTTGGTAGGTGTGAAAGAGGAATGTCGACCAATAAGTAATAGACTGCAATACAGAAATATCAATGGATGCATAACGGAAAAGGAAGTGCCTATTTCTCACTGTGAGGTAAGGTAAAATAAACAAAACAAGCCCCCATTCACCTTCTTTCATCATCTTTTTTTTTTTCTTTTTTTTTTTTCTTTTTTTGCAAAGGGACGTTTGGCTTCCTCAGGACATCTATGCTTTCTGCTCTTTCCGTAGAGTGACTTAAACTGTGTAAAAACTCCATTGGCACTAATTTCCTAAAGCAATTTGGTGATGCTGAGTTTTCCCTATTCAAGCCAATACCAAAAAAAAAGAAAAAAAATCTGCCCTAGTACAGATGAATGAATCTGAAATGGCTTTGTTGGGACTTTTCTTTAGAAAGAAGAGTTTTTAAATAGGTAACTATGTAAGGGTTCCCATTACACAAGACTGAATTACACACAGAGGGAGCTTTAAGGAAAAAAACAGCAGAAAATACTTTCAAAAGAAAATTGTTACCATCTTTTGTCTACCAGGTTAGTGTAAATTAGGTCTTTAGCTACAAATTCATACATATTTGAGTTTTACAGCAAAACATTGTACCCTTGGCAAGAAAGTCCATGGTTCTTTCAAGGGAAGAATCTGTACTCTGGTATTATTGAGAACTACTGCTATTGAACTTTTCTATCTCTTTTTCCTCTTAGGGTAAGTGTGGAAGCAATACTAGATACTCCATTCAAACGGGCAAATGGGAAGACATGTGCAGCTGCTGCATAGCTACTCACACCACCACAGTCATGGTTCCCCTGCGGTGTGCCAATGGCACAATAGTCCAGCATTACATCCCTTCTGCCTCTCAGTGTGAGTGCCGTTCTCGGAAGTGCACAGACTGATTATTTCAAAGAAGCCAGTTCATTCAATCTTTTAGAACCAAGAAACTTTACAGTGCAAGTCTCAATTTCTCTCTGTAGCCTATTTTATCCCATAGATTTCTGACTAACATAGCAATCAATAAAACTTACTAGCACAATGGAACATTATTTTCTGAGTATTCTTTGGATGGTTTGTAAAAGAGATATTTAAGATTATGTTGCTACTTTTCATCTTCACCAACAAAAAATATTCATGTAAATCAAATACTTTTTGCAATGTATACATGTTTTTTCCCCAGAAATTGTGTGCCAAAGAAACTACATACTATAGATAGTTTTTATAACTGCAAGCCCTCAATGCTTGTGAACAGGCTGATAGTCTATTCTTACATCAGCACTTCTACCAATAAATTTTGAGAGAAAAACTCACCATTTATCTGTAGGCATACATTCGGAAAAAAAGGTAAGCAGTGAATTTTCTCTCAAAGTTGATCTGCAGAAGTGCTGAAGTACACAGTAAGGAATGTTTCCTTCTTTTTTCAGTGAGGAAATGCAGACTTCCTCATATATAAGCAGCCTAATGTACAAGCAAGGTGCTCTTCCTTCATCATGCATCATATTCCTTCATCATGCATCACCATATTACAATATGGTGAATGCATCACCATACATGGTGCATATCATGCATGATGCGTGGTGAATATCACCATGCATCATATTGCACACCATTCAAAAAACCATGAAGTTGCTGTTCTTTTTGAAGGCATGAAATTAAATCTTAAAAAAAAAAAACCCTACTTAGCTGTCTCCAAGCCAGGTACCAAGTCTGTTCCATTAGTTATAAAAAATTAAAAAATGGGGCTCTTTAATATAACTAAGCGGCAGAATTGTTAATCATAAAATGATTATGGTTGCAAAAGACCTTCAAGATTATCAAGTCCAATCTAACTTTAACTTCTCTGGCACAACTTGAGGCCATTTCTTTTTGACCTACTGGTAGTTATTTTGGAGAGCGGACTGGCCCCTGTCTTACTACAACCTCCTTTAGGTAGTTACAGAGAGCGACAAAGCTCCTCCTGAGCCTGCTCTACGCCAGACTAAATAACCCCAGCGTCCTTAGCCACTCCTTATATGGCCCTTCATCATCTTTGTTGCTCTTCTTTGGATACACTTAATGTCTTCTGTGGAGTGAGGGGCCCAAAACAGAACACAGTATTCAAGTTATGGCCTGACCAGCACTGACTACAGTGAGACAATCACTTCCTTGGTCCTGCTGGACTCACTGTTCTTGATACAAGCCAGGATGATGTTGGCCTTCTTGGCCTGGGCACACTGCTGGCTCGTGTTCAGTTGGCTATCTATCAACACTCCCTCATCATTTTCTGCCATGCAGTTCTTTAGCCAGTCTTCCCAAAGCCTATAGTGTTGCATAGGCAATTAATTAATGGCAGATTTAATTTATTTACCACTTCCAGGGGTAAGTTTAGCAGGATTTAAATTTTAAATGGTATAGTCAGGCCACTGAAGAAAATATTTGGGAGAGGAGAGGTGCAAAGTGCCAGTCAAACAATATCATTGGGAAGTATTAACTTCCCACCACACCAAAACAGACACCAAAACCAGAGGTTCATTATGTTTGCATTTTTGTAAGACAGAAATATTTTGACTTAAAATAGACTGAGCTGTTTCACTTTGTAAATTCACAGTACTGATCCAGAAATTGGAAGACTGCTTTTGAATTAAATAAACAATAAATTTCCATCACTTTGTTATGAAATCACTAAGACTTGGGAATAAGTTACAGATTTTTATTTTATCGATATAATTCTTCCAACTCCAGCAGCAGTGGTTGTCAGCTAGTCCAAACCATATATAGAAGTCAAGCTGGAGAATAAGAATACAATTGAAAAGCGTAACAGAAAAGGTCAAGAAATCAGGATGTGTCTGTTCAGTTTTTAGGTTGGCATGTGTAGAAGACATTTCAGAAGACATTATTACCACTTGGCAAGAAGGAACACATGAACAATGTCATATGTTTAAATGGATTGAAATATCTGCCACATATGCAAATAACTCTCTTTAGGAGCTCCTAGCAGATGAAGCAAAATTTATTCTGCATTTTCAACTAAAATAAACACTTACATAGGAACCAAGGACATCCTTTTCCCTCTTCCCACCTAGCTGTGGATTTAATATGTGTGTATATCCTTTCTTCCTTCATTATTCATTAAAGATGTCCTTTATTGTTAAATAGTGCTAACCACATTAACCACAGAAACCTTTGGGAAAGGAATCAAATAGTTACTGCAGTAGGACTCTCCTCCTGGTTTTCCCCGTCCACACTGTGTGTTTTCATTGATCTACTTCAGAGATTAGCTTTCTATTGGAGTCAGTTTGGGTTATGTAGGTAATCAGCTGCACAGCAACAGAACTGCAACTGCAAAAAAGCAACTCCTGAAAGACAACCTTTAGCATGTCAGAGTATGAGTAGATGCATAATAAGAAGCCATGTCTTCATCTTCCTTTGATTATATGGAGACATCCTCACTGAGACAGTTTTTGGCTTGTGAAATTTGGCAAGATTGCAGCCAAGTGTTTCATGGCTATAGACAGTCCTTCTAATGAAGCACAAATTATCAGCATGGTAAGGAGACATGGAAACATAGGAGAGCAACACAAGGAGACAAACACAGCTATGATTTTTGACCAGTAGCAAAGTAGTCAGCATTGAAGATCTCTTCTACAAACAAACATTCCTGCTCTCATTACTTTTGTCTCAATTAACAATAAAAGTCTGGTGGATCTGTTTTTTTCTAGATAGAAATAGACTGCACTAAAGATATTATGCTTCAGACCAGAACATTTTTTTTTGCCCTCCCTAAGGAGTTTCAGATTAGTCAACATGAGACAAACAGGAATTTGGCTATAGGATTGAATTCACAGCAGATGCAATTCAATGTAATTAGATAAACAGATCTTTATTAAGAGTTTGTACCAGCTCAACAATATGTTGTGCTTTGTGGCTGTTCTTCATATTCTTTGGTTGCAATTCTTTTTTAAAGCAGGACAGAGTAGTGCAGCGTCAAACTTAGTTAACTTCAGCAGCAGAATCTAGGCTTTGAGAGCCTATTTTACTAGGCTATTTAACTTAGCTATAGACTACTAGACTATTTAACTTAGCTATATTGTTTAGAAGTCTTACATGTTTGAAGCTATACCAGTTTTGGCCTTTCAACAATTGGTTCAGAATACATATCACCACTTCAGAAGATCAGAGTTGTATCAGTAAAGACGTTACAAGATCGATTTACAGAACATGAAATGGATTTGGGAAAGACTCTTATATAAGCTCTTAATTATTGAAAGCATGTAAACTCTGCTAACTTTTGCAGACTTTCAAGCCCCAGTCCTCTTCCACAGGTGAAACAAAATCTTCATCATTCTATCTGAAGAATAATCTGCATTATTCATCACAGCTTGGCATTGTCAATTAATACTATCGCTACCTGTTTCATGAAATACACTGATGCTCAGATTTTTTTTTAGTAGGAATGTGTCATTAATAAAGAGACCATCTCCATTTTACTCTGCTGTATATTGCTTACTATCATATTGCTTCCTGCTTCAATACTATCATATTGCATCCTATGTATATTATTTATTACCTGTGTATATTATTTATTACCTGTATTACCTGTAATAGAACCATCCTTATGGCTTAAAAGAGACAGTAATTTGAACCAAGGAAGGCAGACTTCTGTGCCCACGATGATCACTGCAGCACCTGGCTCTATATCCCTGTACTCAGAATTAGTTGGCATGCCTTTCAGTCTTAGTATTTAGTTGGTGTGAGATGTAGCATGTATATTAAATAGCATATTCCCAACAAGTTTTCGCTACTTTCTCTGAGAGATAAACATACAAAAGCAAAGCTGTAGGTTTGATATCTATGCATGGTGTTGACTAATTGATCGTAAACCAGCAAAACAGAAAAAAAAAACAAAACATTTTAACATCTTCTCTCCTTGAAGTATTCTCTGGCACCACTTTACTACCTGGTGGTTAACAATCTATGTGATTGCACCATTGCTTCTGTAAAAGAATGACATCCACCAACATCTGGCCAGATGTGAACATTTAATCAAATTTAACAAGCAAAGAATGATTTGTTTGTTCAAATGAAAGGAGTGATTAGGTAATTAAAAAGTTTCAAAGATTCTATCTCAAAAACTACATGCATCAGCTACTGCGCATAGTCTGCTGTACAAAATTGTATAAATTAGCATCCCCCTTGCAAAAGATTTCACATATAGCACCTGGAAGCAATCTTATTTCTGGGATCTAATGGCTTTTACAGAGTCACTCCAGAAGATGAGGCACCTAGATTTTCCCTCTGTCACTACTGAAGGCATTTCCTAAATGAAGTTCTGAAACAATCATTGTGGACTAGAAGAGTAAGAAAGAATATTATTTCGTACCTGTTGATCGATCCTGTAGGATTTAGGAAATAACATTCCTCATGAGGGATGAAGAAGAGTGAAGTGACTTTCATATCTGGAGACATTAATATTTGCATTCAAATATATAATATTCTGTAATATTAATGTATTAATCTTCCCCGTATGCATGGAGAGAGAACCTAATTGTCATTTTTCCCTATTGTCAGTGGTAAACAGCATTGGAAAAAAGTTAAAGTAGCTTATGAAAAGCTATTCAAGATGGAGACCTCACCCCTTCCCTTTTAAAATAAACCTCCAACATAACATCAGTGTAAGTTACATTCAAAATCCCTCGTGTAGGCCTTCAATCTAGCCAAAGTAAAAAAAAAAAAGAACACCATCTGATTTAATCTCATTCATGTCAGGCTGCCTATAGCTGACTCATTAAAAGGATTATCATCCAATTAAGAATTGTGTAGAGCTTAACGTTTCTTAGCCTCGTGGGGAAAAATTTTAATGTACCTGACGCAAGTTTGAGTGTTATCTGTTACCCTGCTCCCCATATGAGCTCAATAGCATTGATAGCTTAGTTCAGTTAGTACATTTGTGCATCTCTAGTCACTCTTCTCTCTGTCATGTAGACACCTGTGCTTCTTGCAGGTCACAGTATCTAATACTAACTTGCAAGATTAGTAACTCATTTAGTTCATGCAGTAAAACACTGTACATCATTCAGTCATGGAGAAATCTGTTTCTTCCTCCGATACTAAGGCAAGTGTTGCAGTGTTTAGTATATAAACTAAAAGACTTGAACTTCAAGGAATTACTCCTTCCTCCAACTATCATTATCAAATGAAAATTTTCCCCCAGAAGATTAGTGACAATTACTCCCTATACATTACCTAAATTTTAAGATTGAAGATGAAGAAGGAATCGGTTAGTTATCAGTTAGTTTGACAGTTAATTACAAGATAATCTCATGAATATTACATGCATGAATGTCTGTGTAGTGTCCAGGCAATCATGTAACTTGAGTAGTTGAGATGCAAACTGATAAAAAGGTTTCCATCCTTACCTCCTATCTAGAAGTAATGGCAAAGCTGGAAGTAGAGTTACAGAGACACTCTCTCCCATGGAAACTATTGCAAGGATAATCTAATCCTTGAAGCAATGATTTTCTGGGCAGGGCTAACTGTTGCAGAGTTTATTTTGCATTTGCTTTCTTTTTTTCTTTTTTTCTTCATAAACTTCATAGGGAATCAGGAGAACATATCCTACTGATACATTGCTGAGGCATCGTGAAGCATAAAGACAAGATACTGAGGTTCCAGAGGTTCCAGCAGAGAGCTGATACAGCAATAGTTGCTCATGGATGTTTAGTCCCCCCGCTCTCCCCTTTATTTCCCCTTTTTCTTCCCCTTTTTCCTTCCCCTTCCCCTTCCCCTCCATGATGGTAATTACTGAAACAGAAGGTCTGGCTAATTAGCCTGAGTTGTAGTTTGCTTAAATCAGGATCAGTCTGGAATAGAAATAGCTGCTGATGCTGCTCACAACTTAAGCTAATGAAGAAGCAGCTTAGGTACAAAGTCAGCCTAGTCATATCCTATTAGTATTGTTATGGTGCTCTGCCAAACCAATAGACAACATGGAAGCGCATATACCTGGTAAGTTTATTCCTTGCCTTTTTGTTTTCTCTGTTTTGATTAATTGCTCTCTATGAAGCTGAGTAGATGAAGACAGAATGGGTAACAGCAAAAGGACTGCTTAGAAAGGACTTCATTTTTTTTTCTTTCAGGGCATTTTTACACTTTCAAATGAACAAATAAATGAATTTCTCCTCTTCTTGTCCATTCTTTGGGGGGCAGCACTTTAGAAATAAAACCAAACTGTGAAACTGTGGTCCAGGTTTTATGCTAGCAGCTCAAAGAAAAGGCATGCAGCATGAATCTTTTCTGAACAGAAGCTATGGTCAGCATTGTGATACTTGTAGAAACGATAATTATTAAATACATGCCTTGTGTTGGGCTTCTGCTGTCTTCCACTAATTTGCATTATTTCAATATAATCATGGGAGAGAAGGGAAGAGATAATGATCCTTTTTCAAAAGATAAGTGCGTTCTGCTCACGATGTAAGACATCTTAAATATAATTCCCCAGTTCATAAGATTAGAATCAACATTTAGTGCTAATGTGGCACTATGAATTTACTGCCCTGCAATTCTTTCTTTTTTTTTTTTTTTTTTTTTTTAATCTTGCACCTCTGCTGTGAGGTCTCATGCTCTCGTGCAGCTCGCTGAGCTCTTCTTTCTGTTTTTTTTCCACCTATCTCTCTTTACAACATCATTATAGTAGGCTACAGTGGGGAAAAGCCATTAGATATAAGACCTAATTCTTTCTGTAGCTTTATTCCTTCACTGATGGAGTTATTTCCAACTTGTGCTGAACGTAGGGGAAAATTAGATTCTTTCTGTAAGCTACAGAGAACATGTAAAAATGAAAAATGAGAAGTATGTGAAGTTATACACACAAATGTAAGTTCAAATATAGATGAAGGTCCTTTAAGTCTTTAGTTAATGCAACCATCCATAATAAAGCTCACAGTTATGTTTTATATCATGTGATTCCTATGTCTGTTTCCACAGGTCATTTCACAGGTCTGTCTTTTGGGAAAGTGGAGGAGTAAATATGGTATTGTATGAATCTAGGATACATGTGTAAAACTGCGAATCAGCTTTTCTTGATACTTGTTTATTTCTCTGTATTTTCTTGATTAGTTTTGTGCTGTGATTAGTTTCTCTTCAAGTTAGCTGTGCTAGTCTGAAACAAAGCAGTTCATGAAGGGTTGGATATTTTCTGTCAAAGGGGAGAAGTTTCTGACTCCAAATAAGGCAAGGACAAGATATGAAATGTAGCAATAAAACACAAACCACTGAATTGTTCAATGCAATAGCCTGAAATTTTGCTTTGAATACATCTGGAAGTTTATTCACTAAGTATTCTGTCAATGTTACATCTTCAAGGTGAGCACGCTACACATACATGACTGCACACTTTGCAGTGCAAAGCCTAGTTGTAACATAAGCAATGTTACTCCCTCCTATAGGAAAAGGATACAAAGCTATGGTAAGTTTTATCTGCTATTAACTATCGGCAAGTAAGATGCTTTTTATCTCCTTCAGAGAGGTTTCCCACTTTATATTCTTCATCTTCCATCAGATTTTATTGCCTTCATTATTGATCTTTCACACTGATTGTTCTTTAGGAGAATCTCTGGCCTGCACCACGTGCCACAGATATGCATTTGTGCAAAGGCTTATAGGGTAAGGGACAAATCACTCTTACTATGTAGATCTGCATTATAAGAGTCTCCTGAACTGTAATCTCAATGGGTGTTCGGATGAAGGATGAAACTCTCTTTGTGCCAGAATTGCTTTCTCTGTGCAGCCGCACCAAATTCAACACAGCTACAAAAGATTTATTCCACTGTGTTTCCCAAAACACCACCAGTGCATTACAAGAATTGCAGGAATTTAAGAAATTCTGGCTGAATCATCTAGAACTCTCACCTGTAGCTAGATGAGAATCTCTCCAGTATGAAGCAAAACACAGTAGATCTCAAATTGGAGGGTATGAAGCCTACTATGGAGAGGAAATATTTAGAGGTGGCTTCTGGGAAGCAGAAGTATAGAAGTAGCTTGGGAAATGAACTGGAATTAGGTGGAGCTGAGCTGTAGTACAGCTTCACAGAGCTCCATGTCTAGTTTCTAAACTCATTACAGTTTTCCAGCCATATCCTTTGAACAGAGAGACTTCCATGTTAACAAGGCTTCAGATGCAGCCAAAGAAAAGATTAGAGCTGAGACAGGCTTATGAATGAGGTAGAGTTGGAAACATTGTCCTTCAGGGTAGCCCCTTTCTATTTGTTTCCACACAGCTGAACTACCACTAAGAAGCAACAGATTCAGTTTTCTAGCCTGTAACTTGAGGAATGTCCTTGCAGTGCTTATCAAGCTGCAGATAGCAAAGGCAAAAGTCACCTCTGAGAAGTTCTATTTAATGCCCTTTCCAGTATGGCTATTTCTCCTTATGTAGACAGGGCTTTAATGTTCAGTTCCAAATGCCACAACCTGACCCTCCTGAACACTTGGCAGTGAGATCTGTTAGGCAAGAAGCACTGTCTTGGTTGTGTTCCTGTACATTTGACCATATCCATTTTCTCCATTGCCTTTCCAGTCTTCGAGAATTTATTTGGAGAATAAATACTCTTTATAGAGGGAAATCTCTGTTACTGAGTTTAGTTATTATGGGACTGACTTTAGAATCGGGTACACACAGGGGGACCAGACCTCTAAATAGACCGACCCTATGAAAAGAATCCTGCATTTCTGAAACTTAAAAATTCTTTACTTACTGGAAAAGCCTTCTGCTCTTTAGGAACAGAATGGATAATTATATGGATATATGGGTATACTACGCCAAGCACTTACAGCTAGCAGAAAAAGAATCAAGTTATTGTTTCTGATTCCAAAGAAATTTTACATGCAAAGGTCAAATCAGCTCCTGTGTACAGTCGTGCCACCACTAGAGGGGGCAAAAGCATGAAAAATACTGGTATGGTATATGTAGATTTCTCTCCTTTCTCCACTACATTTTTTTCTTTAATCATCATTTTTTCATTGAATTGCCACATTACCCACACGTGTGGGATTGACTTGTTCATTTTTCTACATGTGACTAAGCATTCTTCTTGTATTTTATTGATGCTTTATGTGCCTTTACAGTACATATTATTGCTGAAGGGTGGCATGTAACTATCATCTCCAACATCTTTATGCAGCATTGTGGCTATGTAATTTGTTGATATCACAAATGAGGAACACATCACAAAACTAAAGGGTTCAGCGCATCAAAAGAAGCATGGCTGCATGTGCACATTCATTTAAGACACAGCTAGCTCATAATCTACACAAATAAGCTACAAAGCATAGATTTTCTAGTTCCTGCACTCCTTACTGAGGTATACAAATGCATTAAAATAGCGGGTGTACCCCTGAACTATGCACAATGTTGTATTATGGTTTCCCCCTTCCTATTAGTTTGTGAACAAGTATCTGCTATTTCTGTCCTTTTGCTACAAGTATATAATCTGAAGCTGTGAAATGTCCATTAACTGATATATTTTCTACAGTCTTTAGACCTGCACAAAAAACTGTTAACTTATTTTCAGACTTTCCTTTAGCCTCCTTACACCGTACTTTGGGCAGACAGAAGACAGCAAAATCAGCCAGGGATGCTTTATCTGCATATGATAAAGAATACCTCACAGTTTATCAAAACAGACCTGCCTTATACACCAACAGTGGAGCTCTTGAAACATCTGGGTGTTTGGAGACCCACAGCAGCAGTTCTGTAAGTAGGATTGTATGTTTTCTGATTTACCTCTAGTCTCTGAGATGAGGAAAACAATTTTGAAGCAGTGAGAGCTGTGTGACACATTCCTCTTGTGCATTAAGCAAATCGCTGCTATGTTAGGAAAAAGAACGGCACAAGTAAATGGATGCAACAGCCTTAGTTGTTTAGAGTTTCTTGATGTCTGTGAAACATTAATTGCTACCCTAGCGATCTCACTAAACTTTTACTAATTATTTACTTCAGTTAAAATCCCTCTTAGCAGGGATGACTGCTGTGGCTCCTCTGCAAGCACCTTGGTGACCATCTGGGCAAGTATGTGCACAGATGTTGGCATGAGATGGATTGGAAAATGGAAGCACAGTGTGTGACTGCAACCTGTAGAGCAGAGATGTTGAATGAAAACACTCCCAGGGTAGGCTTATTACCACTCCTAGGCTTGTTACACTTGCTATTAGAGGACTAGAATAAACTTTTTATGAAATACAGATCTTACTTTCCCATCTTACTTTCCCATTTTCTTATTGCCCAGTGTGCTGGCTATTTGCCTTGCAAACATCAAGAGATCATAAACAGGACTGAAAGTGGTTAATTTAAATAGTGGTATGATGAAGATGGTGATTATAAATTACCAACACTGACAATAACAATAACTGTTATGGAGGATGAGACAAATCTTGATAATCCCTTCAGTAATATTTTGCAAAATAATTTGTTTTCCTGTCTCATAATGTCATTTTATACCAAAATGTCACATGGTTAGGAAAGATTTGCAAATTGCAGGATAGAATCTTAGTTTGAGGAAGCTTTGACTTCTCTGCAACAGGAGCCAATCATAATAGATAACATGGGGAGAATGACGGGGGTAGAAGAAATAGCAAGAGTGAACAAGAGAGGGAATGAAAGAGGCACCATTGTATCTGATCACTCTTTTCCTCTGTGGGGCTCCAACAATATCTCATGTTGCTATAGTGATCTCTCAGGCGGCTAGGATGAGGCAGCTGGCTATGTGCACATAGCAAACAAGAAAAACATCTTAGCAAATTATTAATCTTTTCTAGCCTTCTAGCCTCTATTCTCCTTACAGCCTCCTCCTTCCCTCTTATCTGTATCTATCTGATTTTCTAATTCTGTCCGTACACACCAATGAGGAAGGAGAGGATGCTTAGAAATCATCCTCTCTAGAGTCGACTAAAGCTTTGCACTGTATCAGCAAACAGAAAATGGTGACACCATAACTTCTGCACTGTATTGTTTGAAAATTTTGGGGAGAGTGCAAATCTGAACCTTGGTGGGTGTTTTTCACTGTGGCAAGGATGGATCCAGAAGGTCTGCATGGACTGCCTGTGAGTACTATGTGAAAATGACTCAAATAAGGAAATGGGGAATTGCTATAAAATGCTGTCTCCAAGGTAGTTTTATATTCTGCCAGACTCTTATTGTGCTGAGTGTAAATTTAGATGTGCCTAAAGAGAATCTATATATACTGGACCCATAAAATAAGTGCTAATGGCAATGTTCAGAGCAGATTATCTGGTGGTAATTTCATGAGACAAAGAACAAAGTATGATTTTTTTTTCCCTTTATATATGAATATGGAGACTGAAAGCCACTTTGTGGGGAGCTGAGAAATGAAGTACAGTCATGAAAAATGTGAATGTGTGAGATGTTGAAGTATATGCCAATATGCACACTTATATTTATATGCCTTCAAAACAAATGTTTTGTTAAGAAATGTGAAAACTGCCCCAACACACAGTACACACAAAATTTTTCTTCTTATATTTGTATGTCCATCTATGTGAACCATACATAACTCATTATCAGTTAGGTTATGAACTGATTGCTTTAGCAAATAGGGTCAACCTGAGCTGGCTTCTATTGAAGAGCTGCTATCACTTGAAAGAATCTTAGAATCATTATGGTTGGAAAAGAATTTCAAGATCACTGAATTCAAATGGACTCTATGACACTACAGAATAATGCCTAGGGCTTCTGTATTTAGTGTTAAAATGGAAATGGTTATTGTTAACACTTTTGAAAAAGGTATCAAGTCTTAGTGAAAGATATGCTGGCGAATCTCTTAAATTTGATATTAGGATTGGGGCATGATGATTGCTAGAACAGGCAGTTTCTATCCAAAAGAATTTGGATGGTGGAAAAGACAGGACAGAGGTAGTCCAAATAGAAACCGAGGAGTACAACATAAATGGTTGGAATTATTTTAGTAGTTATTTTTCTCTTACAGTGTTATTGGTCAACCATATAGTCTTTTGTAGTATATTAAAATACACAGGAGCTAGCGTTGTTAGTCATCCATTGACTATGTTCTCTGTAATCCCCAGATATCTGTCATAATGTTTTTTTTTTGTATAGCCCTACCACTTAACTACAATGGGTGGTCCCTTTGTAGTATGTTAAGAAAGTACTTTCGTTTTTCCTCTTCAAGCTCAGATCGTTCTCTTTCTTGCTGTATATTTTCTATGCTTCCCTTGCCAGCCCAGCATTGCTCCACATGTACTATATAATATACTTAACTGTAATATGATGCCAATTTCCATTCCTCAATCACTTCTTAATTGCAGATTTGCTCTTCTGCACAGAGTATGTGTGCATAGTCCAAAGGGACATTGTGCATATGCCTGCACATTAGATACGTTTCGCACAACATAAGTTGAAAGCTTTTACTTTTAGTAACATTTGCTTGTTTACAGTTGGAGCTCAACATGACTTCATTTGTTCTGCAAGGTACAAATTTATAGATCATCCTCCCACATATTAAATCATATCAAGAGCCAATCTCCAAGTTTTTACTGTGTGTCGCTAATGGTATCATGTGCTTGTCTAAAGTTTGGTCCTTGACTTATTGGATTTTTGTCTTTAAGACTAGTCTGCTTTTTTTCACAGATTATAAACAACTACCTGGATGGGACTCAAGGAGGTGCTGCAGACATGGCAACCTCAAGTGGCATGCATTTCAGGGATAGCAAGAGAAAGGTGGACTATGTTCTAGCCTACCACTACCGAAAACGTGCTTCTCAGCACCAGCCTGGCTCTGGCTCAGCAGAGTCCCTGCATGGATTGGCCTCCTCAGCCATAGTCTCAAATGGAGAGACTGGGAAAAGCTGCCTTGAACAGCAGCAGAGCTGTGGGCAAAATGAATCATCAGGACAGCCAGGGTTGCTGGGAGCTCAGGCAGCGGAGCTAAGTCCGCTGGATGCATTGGAGGAAGAAAAACGAGTTCAGAGGAAAGAATATGAACAAAATCTGATGGAAGCTGGGCTGGAGATAGAAAAAGATCTTGAGGTAAGAGCGTGAAGGATGCATGGTTAAAGATGTCCCTCTGCATAAGGATTATTTTGGTTCAAGGCTGGGCAGTGCTGGAGGAAGAAGCTTTCTGCTGAAGGGCTAAGCCTCTCCACTAGCTCGTGGGTGTCTCTGAATGATGCCATATGCTCAGAACTGTCTCCTGTCCCTAGCCACAAGACATTTCAAACATCATCTTCGTCATTGTTACGACATTACATTAGTGTTGACTGAGAAGAAAATCAGGAATATATTTTATCCTAAAAAAACTAGCTTTTCTACTAATTTAGCCTCACATATTCCCTTACACTTGCTTCTGTGCATGTAGTACATATGGCTCAAGGAGAAACTATGTGTTACAGCTGTTTTTATCAGCTAATCCTGAAGATGCCATGTTACTCTTAAGTTTGCAATTCAGGGCTGAACATTTCTAGATCAGAATGAGGAATCTTTAGAAATATCTAGAAATATTGCAAAAATAACTTTTGTGTGCTTAAAACACGGAATGACAAAAAGATGGAGAGAATATATTTGTAGTGGTTGTTTCTTACTGCCCAAGAAATAGTTGTACTGCTTTTATCCCTCTTTTTATTTCACTCTTACTTCAGCTGATAAGGTATTTGGTGATCTAAAGCTTTTTCTTGCTTGTGGTAAATGATGTCTTTCATAAGAAAATTGATGTTCACTTTTGGATTATTCTTAAAAAGTAAAAAAGCAATCTAAAACTACTCCCTGGAATTTCTGAAAGTTGTGAAGATATTTTGTATTTGATGAGAAAATTTTCTTTTTTTTTCATCTTTCAGACTTTTCAGACTTTCACTTCTTTCCAGCTATATATAAACTTATTTTTTTTCAAATTTTTCACATTTCATAATTGTCACTTTCGATCATCCGTCCATGAAATGAACAGCACCGAACCAAACAATCTCTCAGATTTTAACATATTTATCCTTTCAAAATTTTCATGTTGGAAAGTACTATACTTCTATTAACTGAAAATATAGTTATGGTTGTTTTCCTGTCATTACACAGAATAAAATAATTACACATCATCAAATAATTCAGAGATGAGCATGGGTTTTCCAGATCCCATGTAGCTGCACTGAATTATTGAATTGCACTAAAAAAAAAAAAAGCCAATGGAACAGCTTCAACACTGCCTTCCTGGATCAGCATCAACTTTACTAATAGCAACAGCAAAGCAAAGAAATGATTTAGATCTATGATCATCTAGATGATTTATGATCTAGATCTGTGCTGGATCTCTGGTCTTCAATGTTCATGTCTACACAATTCTCTCTATGTAGTCTATAACTGTGTTATAGCTTGAAGAGAGGAAAAAAATCAGCAGGGCCTGTGTGAATCTAGTTCTTGTTAACCCAGTTGTTTGGACAAAAAAAAAAGGCATCAAGACACTGTTATTATTATTATTTGACTACTAATGCCATCTAGTCTTCTTGTGGCTGGAAAAGACACTTAATCTGTGACCTCAGTTAACCCTAATTTATAAAGACTGTAATCTTGATTAACCTAAATGATCTAAGCACAGCATCTTTTGTATCTTAGTCTGCTAACCTCACAGAGGACTAGAATCCTCCTATTGCTGCTTTGTTCAGCTAAAATACTTTAGATGTCAGAAATTTAATCTCTAGAAACACAGGACAACGATCATGACAATTTAAGAATCTGTGTTTTACTTCTACATACAGGAATTTCCACATGTGTTTGTTTAGGAGAGTATATTGTACATAGCACATTGACATCTGAAGATGAATATGTCTTTTTTGTTTATTTCAAATGACTTTGCATCTTTAAGCCCAGCTATTAATATGGCTGCTATATGATGGATAGCTGAGGCCTATCTTCATTTGTATTATCAAATTATTAGGTAAAAGAATAGAGATGGCTGAACAAAGGAAGATGTGTAATTTGCACGTGAAAGTTATAGAATTTACGTAAATACTTATAGAATAGGCAGGACTAGGGCACATTTCCATATGCATTCAGTTATTATTTGTCAATTAAGGGATTTTTTCTCAACTATCTTATAACTTTCTATCATACATTATCCTGTTCTCCAGAGAAACCTAGTTTGCATACTCTGTCTCTCTCTGTCTCTCTCTCTCTCTTGTTTGTTTCTCCAACTGGAATATTATCTTGGGTTTACAAGGCAGGATGCACAATGTACATGAAGCTGTGTTAAAGCTTCTTCCCATTTAACGGGACACTGAGTAGACATGATAATGGATGGTAGTAACTACATGCAGTGACCTTCTTATTATCGCCCCTGAAAAAAAGGTGCCTAGAAAAGCATTTTATTTCAAGATTATGATTTTGGGTGGAAAGGGTAGGACAGGAGAGGAAACTTCTATCCAGATCTGTTAACAGCAGCAGAAAAACAAAGAACTTCTGTTTTGTATATGTTATAATACATGAAAAGAATGTATCTATGATTGATCTTTTTGATGTTATGGAAGTAAATAAAATAAGCATAGTATTGACAATGGCAGGTGTCTGTAGAAATAACTAATTTATATTTTACAGTTTTACATGGATAGTTACAATCAAGATAGGTCCTGCCTATGATAATCTGCATAATGTTAAGCATTGTCAAGTATGCTTGCCCTCCTTCAAAAGAAACAGTCATGAAAAGTGCAGTAAAATTGCTTCCCAAAGATGTCCATGCCAAAATGCTTCATCTTTAGCAGGTCTTTGCCAACTGCAAAGTAAGGTCAGCAGGTCATATTTATTCTTGTGAGTAAGCTGGCAAACCCATGACTGTCAGTTCCAAATGAGCCCTATTTAACTCCCACTGAAATGAGTCAAATTCTGCTTTGAGTTTGCAGGGAATTAGATTTATACAGAATAGAATAATCCAAGATATGTCTGAAATATTCTCAAGTATTCCATCTTTTTTTTTCCCAGGCCAGTAAATGACGTAAGGTTTTTTTTCCCCCCCATTTCTGGGGAATTTCATCCTTATGCTTTACCTAATGTAAATTTGCTCACTTAAATTTGAATTGTACTGCTACTTTAATGACTGCAATGGTATGTACTGTATTCAGACAGAATTATGTGTGGTGAAAGTGTAGTAGAAATAGAAAGGGAAGGTATTGCAGATGCATAGAATCCTAGCACTACAGAATGCTTAGTTGGAAGGGACCTCAGAGCATCTTGGCATTCTGACAAGAAGGACCACTTCTCAGCATGTTAGAAATGAAACAAATTTTGCTAAATAACCTTAAAGAGATGAAAATATCTTGAAAATATATTGTTTTTAAAGATAAGTGTAAATGACCATTCAAGAAGCTCATTTAACTTGAATTAGATATACAGGCAAGGAAGTCCTTAAGATCCTATAAACAAGCTTATGCAATGTGGTACTTTTTTTTTTTTTTTTTTTTTTTGCTTACAAGACATGTTTTTGTGGTACAACATACTCTCCCTTTGCAAAACTTCAACTTCCAACAAAAAAACACAAACAGCTGAATGTTATACAAGGGTTTAAATCTCTCTGTTTTGTCTCAAAGTTGATAAAGATATTTCTCTCTCTTAAAAGGGAGAAAGCTTTCTTTATGTCTTCAACTGTAAAGGGCAAGAGTCACCAAAATTATTCATGGAAGAGTTGAGGACCTATCTGTTAAGAAGTTCAGTCAGTACACTTTCTGTAAGAGTTGTATGTGGAGTAATAACAGAATGGTTGAGGTTGGAAGGGATGGCCAGAGATCATCTAGTCCACCCCTGATACTCAGGGACACGTAGAGCACATGGCACAGGGTCGCATCCAGGTGGATTTTGAAAGAAGACTCCACAGCCTTTCTGTACAACCTGTTCCAGTGCTCTGTCACCCTCACAAGAAAGAAGTTCTTCCTTATATGGAGATGAAACTTCTTGTGTTTCAGTTTGTCCTATTGTGGGTTCCATCAAGAAGTGTTTGGCCCCATCATCTTTATATCCACCCCTCTGCTTTACATCTTCCTCTCTGCTCTTTGGATGTGTTGATAACATTCCCTCTCAATCTTCTGTTCCCTAGGCTAAATAGGCCCTGTTCACTTAATATTTGGAGTTTTTTGTGCTCTAGGTCTTTGAACTGAAGACTATATTTCATTTTCTCTGACTGTGTTAGTATAACACTCCCTAATATCACATTTATGTGAAAAAGCTTATTGTGTTTTTTAATTTGTTTTTCCTTTCTAACTGTAATAGCTACATTCATTTTGGTATTGATTGACTATTGGAATTCCAATTATTGACCCTGGCAAGTGTTAGTATTTTCATATAGGAGATCAATTCCTCTGTGTAGAATTTTTTTTCCCTTGGCAAAAACCCTTTGGTATATAATATTTCAATGTTTAAATAAAAGACTAACAAAAGACTAAGGATATTGAAGGATATTGTTTAATGGAGTAGTAATTAAGATCATGAAAATGTTCTCTCTGTCTCCTAAATTTATTAATGATGTGGCTTGCAGATGATTCCAAGAAAACATTTGATATCTTCAGTGAATGTAAGAGACTTTTTCTCTGTACTCAATATTAATATCATACTTGTCTCAAAACATGCTTTGACCTAACATACAGAGGAAAGCTAATCAGTAGCTTCCATTAATTTTAAAAGCATAGAGAAATCTAATATATGACGAAGTGTTATCCATGCTAATGAGTGCTTCCCAGTGGCAAAGAGAGAGTATGTAGGATAATGTAATATTGGAAGCAGACTTCGGCCTTTTGTACTCTCAATCTTTGAACTAGGTGCTCTGAAGAATGTAATGACAGTGTTATTCAGGGCATCTTGGTGTCTGCATTATGTAAGTACTTGATGGTAATTTTTTCTACTTCTCTAGTTACAAATGTTAAAACATGTTCTGACTCTGTATGTTACTTATATGGAACTGAAACAGAATGCAGAACTATTATAAAATTAAATTCAAGCAGGTAAGGAAGGAGTTTCAAAGACACTAAAATGGCTTGGAGAATATGTTGACAAGGTGGATAATTTAAGGGAAAATAAGTTCTGTGTTTATACAGCATTTTGGAGTAGCTCTGTGGAAACTGAGTGTGATTCAGTCAATATTAAAAGAGATCCATAGTAAGAGGTGACTTGGTACCATGTTTGTGCTGCCAACATTGAGAGATTTGTATTCTGAATCTTGTTTTTAATTATAATATAGTCACTTGAATAGAAAAATGAGCAGATAGAGTAAGTCTATGTATTTTAAATATCTCTCAAAAAGGTATTGCTCAGCTCCTTGGTATCTAGATCAAACTGGCTTCTAAAGTTTTTTTTCAAAACAATTACAGGGGTCATATGCAAATGGACTTATAAATTATCACTAGTGTTTATAGAGCTCTTGTGACAGCAATGCTAAATCTTATCCTTCTGCAGGTTGAGAGAAAGAGGGGTTAATATCTTTAATTTTAGGCGTGGTAGACTTGTGGTGTGTATTTTTGGTGATACTGGAGGAGAAATCCTTTTTTTTTTTTTGTGTGCATTATTTGTACAAAATATTAATTCTACCAGGCTTCACAGAATCACAGAATCTACAAGGTTGGAAGGGACCTCTCGAGATCATCTGGTCCAATCTTCCCACTCCAGCAGGCACCTAGAGCAGGTGGCACAGGGCAGCATCCAGGCGGGTTTTGAAGACCTCCAGAGCAGGAGACAAACCTCCAGAGGAGATAATATCGCTGTTTCGTAGTATATATCACTGTTTCTTTCTACTCCCACTGCTATTTGTTTGGCTATTTGTCTCCAGAGAAGGAGACTCCACAACCTCCCAGCGCAGCCTGTTCCACTGCTCTGTCACCCTCACTGTAAAGAAGTTCCCCCTCACCTGCAGGTGGAACCTCCTGTGCTTC
>JAUBOD010000871.1:1591775-1606120 GCA_032353885.1 Nothura maculosa
CGAGGTACAAAGAGTCTAGGAGGTTCCTGCAGAACACAGATGATTATATTTTGGCAGAGATAGTATAGAAGCCAACTAGGAGAGGTGTGCTGCTCGACCTTGTGCTAAAAACAAAGAAAGACTGATTGGAGATGTGAAGGTTAGGCACAGCCTTGGCTGCAGTGATCATGCAGAGGAGGAATTTGGAATTAAATCTGGCAAGGCCTGTCAAGGTCAATCAGAAAGGCTTCTTCAAACACATGCAAAAATGCGGTACCACTGTTGAATTGAGTTGATGCCTTGATTATGAAAGATACAGAGAATAAAGAGTTATTGGATACTTTCTTTTTTTCAGTTTTTACTACTAAGGCAGGAATCCCAGACCATGGAGACCAGAAAGGAAATCTGGAGAAAAGACGATTTGCCCTTGGTTACGGAAGATCAGCTTAGGTCATTTATGAAAATGAGCTTCATTTATGAAAATGAATTCCCACAAATCCATGGGCCCGTGGAGGTTGCCACTAAGAGTGCTGTGGGAGCTGGTGGATGTTACTGCTAAGTCACTCTCCATCATTTCTAAAAGGTCATAGAAAACAGGAGAGGTGCCTGAGGACTGGAAGAAAGTCAATGTCACTCCAGTCTGCAAAAAGGGCAATAAGGAGGACACAGGCAAATATAGGCCAATCAGCCTCACTACCATCCCTGGAAAGGTGATGGAACAGCTCATCCTGGATATCATATCTAAGCATGTGGAGGACAAGAAGGTGATTAAGAGTAGTTAACTACCAAGATTCACCAAGGGGAAATCACACCTAACCACTGTGATAGCTTTCCATAATGGAATGACGGGCCGGGTAGCTGAAGGGAGAGCAGTGGATGTTGTCTAGTGGTTGTAGTTCTCTATCCAGGGCTGCATTATGAAGAGCAGTAAGCCTTGATTATGCCACAGGTTGTGTCGAGTACCTGGCACAGTACCTGGAGTACTTGTGCCCAGTTCTGGACACTGCAGTGCAAGAGGGACATGGAACTACTGGAGAGCATCCAGCACTGGGCTACAGAGATGATTAGATGCTTGGATCTGTTCAGGTGCTTGGAGCAAAAGGCTGAGAGAGCTTGGCTTCTTTATCCAAAGAAGAGAATCAACCTTTGAATATAAGTTTAGACACCTGCTGTACTTTCTGCCATATGGTAAAAGGATAGATCCTTTTCTATAAAAGCATGTGAAGTCCTTTGCTCCCCTCTTTGATCACTTCCCAACTTCTTTTGCTTTGTGTATTTCAATGCATACTCTCATTCCTATCTCCTTCTCCCCTCACAGGAATTTTCCCCTCCTGCCTCTTGTAGGTATACTGAATTTTTTTTCACTATTTCTATATGTTATTCTCATTTTGGATTTCTGCCCTCATATTTTTCTGTTTGTGTAACATCTCTTCAGAAGCTAGTAATCTCTAAAGCCCATGTGGATGAACTGATAAACAGGTCAACATTCCTCTCTCTTTTGAATGATGGAAATAAACAAAGTAGATCACAAGGCTCTAAAGAGAGGACCTCCTAAAGGATTATTATCTCAGACTAGGGTTGTAAAAAACATATTAAGAGCCTAAATTGTCATGCTATTTGTAGCATGTAATAGCTAGGGTATGGTTCATCATACAATTGTAAATGAAAGGGTAGAAGTTGCTAGACTCTCGACTGTGGACAGTGTACTATGAGCAACCATCTTAGGTCATATTAGCACACTCCTATACCCCAAAAAGCAAAAATATAAAAATAAAACAGTAAACAGATCACCAACATGAGGGGGAAAATAATGAAGAGAAAATAGTGAAAGCTGGAATTAAGCCAAAAAGAGATTTAAGAAGTACATGGAAATCCAGTAAGGTTTGAATTCAGTTATGCATCAAGTCATAGTAAGTCAGAGTGCCTTTTTGGGTGGCTTGTCTGTGCTCTGCTATTCTGCACATGTGTATTGTACTGTGATACCTATTTATATGAATTATATGTATTCATAGCCACCCTTTACATTAACAGAAGTTACGGGCCCTGATTGAATTTGTTTTTGCCATTTAACTTTATTTTTCTTTTTTTCCCCATATCCCATCTCTGTCTGGGAAAGGGACCAAAAGTAAGCTTATATTAGACACAAAATCCCTAATGTTGTTCCAAAGGCATTTACTGATTCAAGCTCAGGAAGTCCCTGTCAGTTCCAAAGGCAAAAAGAGGAGTAGTGCTCTGTATCTTTCTTATTCACATACTCATTCTCTGAACTTAAGTAGGAGACAGCAAAGAAGGGATATATACTAAGCAGACCTTTGGCCTGCTCAAGAATAGCCATTCTTATTTAAATGTAATCCTCTCTGAAATTTCTCCCACTCTGTCCTGTCTTTACAATCTTGCTCTTCTTCCAAATGGGACAAAAAATATAGACATACTCTGCTATATTTCTCCCATTTATTTGAACACAAATGTAAAAAATTTTGTTTGAGGGAAGTATTTTTGTGCAAGCTAGATTTCCACAAATACAGTGAAAATAGGCTAGATAGTAGATCATCTCTGACCCTCTTCCTCAGGGCCAGAGATGATGTAATATTCCACTAGACATAATATTGTTGATAATATCTAAGTATATAGGCAACATTAAAGTATTCAAACAAAATTACTTATTATATATAATACATAATAAATGGCATCCTTTTATTTAAAGTTACGAATTCCTATGAATGAATCAGCTCTATGCATACTTCATATTGAATATGATTGGCATATATTGGATATTTTATTGCCAAAACCACAAAATACAAGGTTTCAGAATTTTATAGGAAACATATCATATGTTTCTGAATTGTATTAATGGAATGAATTTGCAGAAAGATGGTAATGCAACCACCAATCAGGCAGTTATAAACAACAGTTTTCAGGGTATTTTTAGCCAGTATTTATTTTAGGTGTATGGTAAGAGATGAAATATGTTTATAGCTCCCTACAGCAGGGAAGCCAGACCTTAAATTTCCTGAAAATTCACCCCAAGGGATAAATAATTTTATACAATGTAATGGAAATGGTACATTTCTAGGGAGAAAGCCTTTGGCAGTTATTGTTAACTTTATTATTTTCCACTTATCTCTATTGCATAAGTGAAATACTTCTCCTGAAAGGAGGCATGCTGGGAAAATTATGATTTTGTTTTAAAATTTTGGAATTAAGGACAATTGGAATTTCCCTTGAGGGGAAAAAATCCATTTTGAAATTCAGAAACCTTATATTTTGGGGTTATGGCAATAAAAATAAAAAAAAATGATCCAGAATCCACAAAAAAAAAAAAGGTTTTGTTCAGAGACCTAAAAGATTATTTTCCTGTTCTCTGGTGATTTTTATTATTTATTCAAGAATCAATAAAAGCTTGAACCTTTCAGTTTCAAGGAAAAATATCAAACCATACTGAAATATGAAAGGGTGTTCCAGTGTTCAATTTTGAAACATCTTTCAATAAAAAATGCATAGTGGAAATATACTTTTTGAGACAATTAACTATCTGTGCACTTTTGTATATAACAAATTATTTTTATTATAGAAACAGCCAGATGGGAATAGGTTACAGTCAAATATATAGTAGAACTGTTTTAAATAGGAAAAAGAGTGCTTAGGATTGTAAGGTGCCCAAATTGAGTTCTTTTTGTATTTTTGTATGAGGATCAACATTTTAAAAAGTCATGATACTAAGAAGTACTTCATCTCAACCAGTTGAGATATTTCAAAAATATTTCTTTTGTTTTGGGATAGACTTCTTCAAATGCTTGTTAAGCAGTGTTCAAGGTTCATTTAATGAGTTGGTATTTAATCAGCCTTCAAATAAACTCATGTTTTATTAGTTTGTTTGCACTTCAGGAAAAAAAAAGAAAATCCTTATGTTCCTCATAATGTTGTTATGAAAAACTCAAAGAAAAGAATTATAATTAATTGCATATTCAGACATCTGCCTCAGCAATGATTTTGGAATTTGATTTCATACTCTATACTATGTTCTATGTTCAAGCAAAATGATGCCTCGACTTATCACTTATCTGTAAACCTTTTTGCCGTTTGCCACCAAGTAACAGACAGTTGTTAGCACCTGTATTGTTAGCTTTCACAACTTCAGAAAAAAAGGGCAAGACATAGAAGGAGTAGATTTTCCTCTCTATGTTGCTTGACACATACACAAGCAAACAACCCAATTGTCATGGGACATCTGCTTAGGAGTGTTTATGTATCCTAAGGAAAAAGAAACTCAGAGCTTGACATTTAGACAAATACATTTAAGCAATTCAATGAGATATGATTGTTTCTGCAAGTTATGGTTTCCTGTTGTGACCTTGGCTAACTTTTCCATTCTTAGAAATGTTTTATAGTTTGATTGATGGCTAGGAAATGGTAAGTATCCATCTTTACCACAGCATCCACATTCAGCCACAGACACATGCATAGAAGAAGCTCTTCTTCTATATCCTTTCTTTTTCAAGATAGACATAGCTGTTCTGCTGGGACTTAACCATCAGTGGTAGATTCAACAATGGCAACAATAAAATTATCTTAATCTGAAGAGATTTGCCTCTAAGTTTCTTTGCAAAGTCCTTTACTAATCATTACTATCACTACTTAAAAACTCTGAAATCTGTTTTATGTTTATTTTTGGAATTTGTTTATATAGTGAATTGAGTAAATTCCTTCATATCCCTTAGAAGCTCTTTATTACTTAACATCAAATCAGCAAAAGCTAGTTCCTTGCACCAGGCAGAACCAGCCATGGTTCTGAGACTCTCACATTTGTGGTATTCTGTCTGCAAAGCATGACCGCCAATTGGGCCTGCATGTCCTATTTAATCTACTCTTTCTTTTCCTGAATTACAGCTTTTAAAGGTAGCATAACTCTTCTCCTTTTCTCTTAATTCTCTACAGCTCTTAGTTTAGGTGAGTTAATAAGGATGTTTCTGACACTAGCATCCTACACTGAGTTTTCTTCTGAAAGTGATTTCTGAAGGAAATAAAAGGCTTTCCTTTTCTTGCTGAAAACGTTAATACTTCAGATGCTTGTTATATAGGAATATACATATTTAAATATTTAAATGTTTTTTTTTTGACTTTTTTCATTTGGTATACTTTTGAGAGTCACGTTAATCTATGGTATTTTATTTACTCAGATGTATGAAATCAAAGAAGAAGGAGGAATTCTCAAGAAACTAAATGAAATATGGTGCAGATTGACTGAACCTCTGCAACCTAAGGTGCCACAACAAGACAATACCAAGATGAAAAGCCTGTCCTACTCATTCTCCAGAGAAAAAATATATTTGTGAGTACTTCAAATTGTGAAGAGCAAAAAAGAAATCTATAATTTGTACTTTACTATTGACATTTTATTCCCTCCTAGGGCATGAATCAAAGGATGATCAGCACAGTCATGCTGCATCACTGAAGATGCAGCATTTTTGAATACTCTCAGGAAATATACGAGTTGGCAAATTATTCTTGGAAAACATTTCCAACTAATAAAAGAATGTGTCTAGGTTACCTTGAATGTATTATAACCTGAGTAAATTGTTCTAAAGTGTATTCACATTCATTGATATTGAGTTCAGTTTCAGTAGATTTACAGAATTATAAACTGACACAGAATTTCTATCTGTGTTTAACTTGCTTCTGTTGGATAAGGCACTTGAAAGAGTGTAATAAAAAAGCTTTTAATTTGAAATAAATTTATCACTGAATAGTTGAAGAATTGGACAAAGATACTACCATTTGTTTTGAGGAAAGGAAGAGCTAGTATAAATGTAATAATATTTTTTCATGATTGATTTATTATAGAAATTAAAGATTGGTTCATAATATAAGGCATATATTCCTTATATTTCATAAGGAACTCCTGCCATATTCTACTTCATTCAGACTAATACTTTCAATCCATTTTGATGTTAAACATTTCATATTTCTTCATGGTTGACTCCTTGTATTTGTCTGATAGGCATTTAATGACTAGGCATTAAAAGATTTTATTTAGATACCGAGAGGTATTCTTATTTTATTCTGTCCTATTACAAGTCTTTTTCCTTTAAGCTTCTGTTTTCCTCCCTTAATCAAAAATCAGATTTTTGTGTTGTTTATTAGTATTATTTCTGAAAACATAACCTCTTTTTTTGTCTGTCAACTTTTTTAGGTATAACATTAAAGACAAAGACACTTTTTTTGACAACGCTACCCGCAGCCGAATAGTAAGTGAACAGAAGGGACATATCAATGAGGAAAGACTTTTTGTGCTGAATGGGATTTGTTGCAAAAGAGCAAGTGCCTTTGGCTGCTTGGCTCTTTGCTGATTTCTCCAGTATATGCATTTCTTAGTTCCTCCAGTTTAGGTAAAACTTAAACCAAGCTTTACAAAGATTTGGCATGGCAGGACTTGTCCTAGAGATGGTAAGGCCAGATAATGTAAAAGCATGAATTGTCATGGCACCATTAACTTCAGTGGCATCTGGCATTGTTTTATTCTTTAATAATTTAATTTAACATTTAAAATTCTTAGAGTGGCCCCAAATCATGTATCTAGATGTCAATGAAATGTAAGTTTTAAATTTAAATGCAAGTGTACTGTCCTCTTACTTTTAAGCTTTATTTTATTGTCTACATTGTGAGGAATAGAATGCAAAATACAATTCGGACATTATGTCACTGTTCCTCTTTTCCATAGGTACGTGAAATTTTAAAACGTACACCTACCAAGTCCAGAAACAGCATGGGTAAGAGTGAGGACAGATGATTATGTCTGTTGATTTGGAAAAAAAAATTGTTATTGTACTGAAGAATTACTTGTCTAATATAATATGAAAATATTCTGGTTATTTTCCAGTAAAATAGATATGGAAATAAATGCATTTTCTGAGAAGTAAAACCAGACTTTCTTATCTATTATTTATGCAAAGCTCGCTCTTCATTTCTTTAGGTGTAGGATCTGGCTCATTACTTGCATTTCACAAGTAATTATAATTGAATTAGATTATTATAAAATCTGCTTTTGAAAATTCAGATGTCAACTCCAATATACTGCATTATTTCATCCAGGAGCAAATTATACCTGTCATTTTTATATATTACATATTTTCAGGTTATTTTTATCACTGCAGCTTTAAAAATGATGATCATGAGCTGCATAGTGAAATCTGTGAGTTAAGTATGACTCCTCTGAAAAGACTGATCTGTGGAATCCAAGGCCCATGGTCAATTTCCACTATTGAGTTTTGGTAAGAGTGTTTTTTGTTTAGGTTTTGTTGCTCAGTATAGATACAGTTTTGTATATTTTTCTCTATTCTTTTCCTTCTGCCACCATGATACCGCCACCTGTATCTCCCTTGACTTGAAGAGCTTGTAGTACCGCCTTCTGGCACGTTTTCTGCAAGTCCTCAGTTAGCTTCACCTCTTATTTGCAAACCACTATATCCTCATATAATGTATTTATACTGCAAGTGAGCTGTAGAAGTAGTCACCTGCATGTTCTTGGAGTAATTTTGTGTGGTATAGTTGCAGATGAGAGATTTTCTTGGTTGAGGAGCTAAAGTGGAAAAATATTAGTTTAGGTAAACCTAAATATATTTTTTCCCCCAATTATATGGAAAAAAAGGGTTGCTGTATCATTTGCCATTCAAAATATTTGCCTTGAGTTAGAATGAACATATACTTCTTGGTTTATTAGATAATTTTATATTTTTATTTTCCTAAACCAACCTTATCTTTTAAAATACTGAGATGAAAAGTAGAAGAGAAAAAAAAAACACCATTGAGAACGTGTCAGCCTCACTTTCTAAAATATATTGTTCAGCTGACATTTGTTTACTGTTCATTCTGTGTTTTGATTTGTTAAAAGACTCTGGGCAGTAAAAGAAATGCTTCCTCTTTTACTGGATTGCTCATCTTCATCAAGACAGCTTTCATGATGTGTTGGGAGAACTTGCTTTGCCCTGGAGCTGTGGGTTATGTGCCATCCACAGCTTGCACAAGAGTCTCTAGAGCAGAAGCTTCTAGAGAAAAAGCAGTGTGAGGCAGAGAAAACAAGAAGTCTAAAGTGCAGCAGGGACAGGAAACTAAGTGACATAAAAGCCAGCCCTGAGAGGTAACACTTTCCCAGGGGAACCAGAAGGAATGTCATTAGGAGTTCAAGACTTAGCTGTTCTTGTGCATGTAGCTTTCCGATATAACCATGAGTTGGAGAGCACAAAATGATCAATTGAATTCTATGAGCAAAGAAGTTTTAAGAATCGAAGAATGACCTTGCATACTGATTTGAGGGAGCATAGAATATCGAGAATTTGATTCAGTGAAAATTAGTTTTCATCGTTAGCCAAAGTAATGGTGATCTTCCATCACAGTATTTTGTGAATATTCCTTTTCAATTACTTGTGTAGTTCAGTGCAACCTCATAGTTCTGAGGTTATTGTTCAGCTGCAGGAGGGACATCACAGATGTTTTCTTCCTCAGTCATAAGACTTATCAGTGATAGATATGCAATGATAGATAGGTAGAATGATGCAATATTAAACCTTTATATGAAAATATTTTCCCAGTCCAGTAAATGTTCCATTCTAGGTTGGTAGATAGTCACCTGCTATCATCTTGAATATCTTTGGTTATATTAGCTTAGTTATATTAGCTTAAATAGCTTAGTTACTGCTGTTAAGAAATCAAGTGAAATCTATAAAAATATTTTCTGTTGAGTGATGCTTAATTGCTGGCCATTTTTTTTCTTCTTTAGGTATTAGCACTTTAATAGCAAACAATGTTTATGATGCAGCGTACCCACTTCATGATGTATGTATATCCTATTAAAAATCTAGTTCTCTCATAATATTAGTCAATAGTGTGTATACATTAATTTTATTACCTTTGGAAATGAAAATGTATTTGAACATGTTAGATTGTGATTCTGTTATGAAAAAATCATACGTTAATACATTTTAAATAGTAACCTAAAAATCAAACCAATATAGTGGGAAAAACTGAAAAATATTTCATTCAATTTATCTATATTTACATTGGTAATTACATCATTTTTATTTTCTAGGGTGAATATGAAGACCAAAATAATGAAATGAATGATAGAAAGGTAAAGTACTTTGCAAAACTCACAAAAAATGTGATATGATGTACTAAATGCTATTAGAAAGTATTAGCTCCACTGAGAAAATGCATTTTCTCCACTGAGAAAATGCTCCTGTGTATAGAAAAGGTTTTTAAAACTGTATATATGTTTATATATTTTATATACTAATATATTTTATAACTAGAAACCTTTTCTTTACAAATAAATGGAAAATAGGTTTTTAGAAGATGAGTGCAATAAAATGCAATACTGAATGTACTATATAATTATGCTTTATTCTAGTTGCTACTCATATGTTACACCACTTGGTTATAGAAGAAAAGTAATGAAATAAGTCAAATCAATAAATCTTTTTTTTTCTTTTTCTTCTTCCTGGCATGTTGAAAAAAACCTAAGTCCATTATGATTGTTTTCAATGATTATGCTTACTAGAAATTAGCTAAATAATTTGGATAGTATCCATTAAGCTCTGTTTTATATTGTTCTTTAGTGTTCTTCATTTTTTCCGTGATTTACCAATAACAAGATAGGAAATGAAGAGACAAAATTGTTGAGAGAAAAAGGAAGAGGGAGATAAGGGTAGATTGAAGAAAAAGGTAGCGTTTTGAAACCCAAAGTTTTTAATATATTATGTAGTATATGAGTATTACACATTGCTAAGTGCATGATGGAGAAATAAATGTTTTTCATTTGCCAAAACACTCATCATAGTTCACACTAATTACTAATTAGTTATTACTAATGCAGTAAATGCTGCATCACTGCATGTGATTGCTACAAGACTGTTTGCACTTGCAGAGTTTTCTCTGGGCAAGTGATTATAGTGTTATGGTAATGGACTCTGAAAGTCAGCAATGTTCACTGACTTGCAAGACTCACAGAACTTTCAGAGAGAAGAAACAGAAATGAACACTAGTCAATGTCAAAAAAAAAGGATAATGTAGAAAAGGAGGCAAGATCAATAGAATCTGGAAAAATATTCACCCTACTAGTTGCCTTATTTTTATCCAGCCTATTAGTTTTTGTTATGAAGTGTTAAGTATTAGAAACATAAAAGGTTCTTTCCAGAAATACTCCACTGATTATTCACATATGTCTCTACTGCCTAGCCATAGAATCTGCAGTAGTATTTCTATGCATAACATCATCTGTTTTCTATCTGAATCTAATAGTCTCAGTGTTTAATTTCCTGAAAAGCTCTGATCAGATTTAAAGGAAAGGGGAACATATTTGAAATTTTTTCCCCTGCCCCTTCTTATTTTCTCCAATTTAGTTTATATGTGTCTTCTATTATTTCAACTGTCTATTGTGCAAGCCGAAGCACTGATGAACTGAACCTGATTGGGATACTTATGCCAGTAAGGCAGCCCAAGTAATGAAGGTTCATGTACCAGCTCATAATATAAAAGGTTAATACTTATTAATCCTCTTCAGGATTTCCTTGGAGGAAATGCTTATAAAACAATAAACATCCTGTGAGAATTAAAAGTAGGCATTAAGTGAAACACTCTGCTTTTCTAAGACTCTTAATGAGAGGAAAGGAATCTCCCTCTCTGTGATTAGAAAAAAACTTTTTAACGAAGTATAGCACAACAGCATGGTAACAAATTGCCATAAGGATAAGCACTGACTTTGTCTTTTTTAAGCTTCTACCCCATTGCCAACCTTTGAGTCTTGGAAATACACTGTTGTATATTATGGCACCATCCCTTCGATATTACAAGCATATTGGAAAGTGCTATAAATTTACAGAAAGTTCTGAAAGTGAAGCTGATAAATGCAATAAATTATATTACAAAATTGTTCCTAGAATTCCTTTCATATTAATAAAAGTCTGGAAAGGAAACACATTCCAGTGTAAGATTAATCTTGTAAAACTGCCTTGTTGAAACTGAGGTTTAGTACTATTGCGTAACATACGTGAATGGAAATCATCCACTCCACAAACTCAACTTGTGTGTTACAGTTTTTGTGATCAGAATAACCAAACTATGATTACATAGTTTGGTATAATGCTATAAACTATACTATCTAAAATTTTAGAAAGTCTTCTCTCTTTTTTACCTCTGCTCTTTAAATAAAATTCTATAGCTATATCTATAGCTATGTTCAAAGCAACTTTTAACTAGTTCCAACCATGCTAATAGCTCTTTCTTGTTTTGTGTATATTAGTAAATGTGTTTATTAGCAGGATTGTTTATGGAAATCAAACAATTTTGAATAATGCTATAGGGGAATGGCAAAGAGCCATTTTGAATGGGGAACCGCAAGTATTTGTATGAGCATACGAAGATGGCAGCAGGGGCAGTCCTCTTCATTGCCTCATGAAAAAGGCAAAGAAGAATAATTGTAACTATGAGTTTTCTTAACAGCCTTCGATTCTGTCCAAGTCTTTTTTTCTTTTTTTTTTTTGGTAAGTTGAACAAAGTTGTCACAGAAGAGCAAAAACCAGGGAGTGAGAAAGATAATGCAGCTGAGTCCATTTGCTATTGGAGATAATATGCCACAGATCCTGACTTATATCTTTTTTTTTTATCCTTGCCTCTCTGTTTTGTGATGTCTTGATTCTGTCCACCTTAAGGTATTTCTGGGGAATTTGATTCTTCTTTTGTGCTCTCTTCTATCTGTGGCTGAGTTTACAGTCCCATAGAGTCCTATGCAATCTTATTCCATGAGCAGGATGAAAGAAAAGGGTGTTTTATGTGGAATCTACTGGGTGGAGTAGCCTTAGGAAGCTAAGGCTCCTAAGGAGGAAAGCAGACTGGTTTTGCCACACAGTACATTTTAAAATATGTTACTCATTCAGCACTCATAATTTACTTAATGTTTGCAACTGCACCCTGACAAACGACAGTACTGACAAGCATTTGCAGGTACAATGTGAACTAAGAGTTTCAAAGAAGAATTTGACTATAGATAGAATATTTTATATCATCTTTCCAAAGAGCTCTATGAGATTGTAGCATCATTTTCTTTTCCTTTTGAACCTTCCTATTTGACTTCACTGTCCAGTAGATTGGTTAGGGAGGATGGAAGGAAATAGCATGTGTGCTGTGGATCCTTTCATTATTTGTTTGGCTGAAGTTTTACTTAGCTGTTTGTGAAAAAAAAAAAGTAGTTTAAAATTTATTTTTAAATATGGAAAAGCACTTCTTTTAGAACATATGAACATACATGTTGGTTAAAAAGATGGGAATGGTGATTTGAGGGTAATTTTGTGTTTTGTTTTTAACATAGTTGCTGTACCGAGAATGGGCAAGATATGGAGTATTTTACAAGTTTCAGCCTATTGACCTCATAAGGTAATATGTAAATAAAATACTTGTGGACTCAGTTCTTAGCTGATTCAGATTAGTAAAATGTTTTTAATTGGTTAAAAAGGTGAAAACTAATGAGAGCATGGAAAATAAAATTCCCTACTGCTTTTCTGTTATTCTGATGATGGTATATTTTGGAAAAATACACTACACTATCAATAATGTGCCTTTTTTCTTATATGGTGCTTATTGCTGGAAAAATGACATATTTCAGATAAAAAAACATTATTCATAAGATATTCCATGAGTGTATTTCATTTCATGATCATTGAAAGACTGGTAAATAATTAGGGCCTGATGTTCTCAGCTAGAGAACAGTTAGCAGTTCTCTATATGGCAGTTTTTAAATTGATGTGATTTTTTTTCTTCTTGTATACGAAAGTTTTATTCATCTGAACAAGCCACTTGTATAGTGATTTTGATTTTTTTTTGAATGTTAATGTTTGCATGATATTTCATTGTTGAATTCTTATTAAAACAAAAATATTGCTGCAGTATCTCTGTAATAAAAATTCATCTTGTGTACTCTAAATATTGAATAATCAACAGGAAATATCACATACTCACAGAATGATTAAGATTGGAAGGTGTATCCAACCATGGAGATCGTCTAGTCCAATCCCCATGCACAAGCAAGGTCGCTTAGAGCACAGGATTGCCTCCAGGCAGATTTTGAATATCTCCAGAGAAGGATATTACACAGCTTCTTTAGGCAAACTCTTCCAGTGCTCTATCATCACAGTCAAGATCTTTTTCCTCAAATTCAGGCAGAATTTGAAACATTGAGTTTTGTTTCAGTTTGTGACTGTGACCTCTTGTCCTGTCACAGGGCACCACTGAAAATAATTTGGCCCCATCCTCTTGGCACCCATCCTTTACATATTTATATGTATTGATAAGATCTCCTCTCACTCTTTTCTTCTTTAGGCTAAAGGAGCCCAGCTCTTTTGGCCTTTGCTCATAGGACAGATGCTTAATCGCATTATCATCTTAGTAGCCTTATGCTGGACTTCCTCCAGGAGTTCCATGTACCTCATGTACTGGGGAGCCCAGAACTGGGTCCAGAACTGCAGATGTGACCTAACCAGGACTGAGTAGAAGGGGAGAATCACCTCCCTCGACCTGTGGACAATGCACTAAACAGGCTTACTGCTCTTCATAATGCAGCCCAGGATACCATTGGCCTTCTTGGACACAAGGGTGTATTGCTAACTCTTGATTGTCCAGCAGGACTCCTAGATCCTTCTCTACACTGCTGCTTTCCAGCAGATCAACTTGAAGCTTGCACTGGTATATGGTGTTATTCCTGCGTAGGAGCAGGACCCTGAACCTGTCTTTCTTGAACTTCATGATGTTCCTCCCTGCTTACCTCTACAGCCTGTCCAGGTCTCTCTGAAAGGCATGACAGTCTTGTGGGGTTTCAGCTACTCCTCCTAGTTTTGAATCATCAGCACACTTGCTGAGGATATGCTTTGTCCCTTAATTAAACATATTGGCAGCATTGGAACTAAAACTGTCCCACAGCAGAGACCACTAGTTACAGGCTCCCAACTAGACCCTGCATCACTGATCACCACCCTTTGAGCTCTACCATTTAGTTAGTTTTCAATCCATGTTACTGGCATCTAACCTACACTTTCTGAGCTTGACTGTGAGGATATTATGAGAGCTATTGTCAAATGCCTTGCTAAAGGCAAGCTAGATAACATCTACTGCTCTCTCTTCATCTTCCCATACAGTCATTCCATTATGGAAAGCTATCAAAGAAGATATTCAGTAGCTCTGCCTTAGGCTACTCCTAACATTCACATCTCCAATCAGTCTTTCTTTGTTTTTAGCACAAGGTCGAGCAGCACACCTGTCCTAGTTGGCTTCTATACTATCTCTGCCAAAATATAATCATCTGTGTTCTGCAGGAACCTCCTAGA
>JAUBOD010000871.1:1627974-1678004 GCA_032353885.1 Nothura maculosa
GTCTCCTTCTCTGGAGGTCTTCAAAACCCGCCTGGATGCCACCCTGTGCCACCTGCTCTAGGTGTGCCTGCCTGAGCGAGAAGGTTGGACTAGATGATCTCTAGAGGTCCCTCCCAACCTTAAACCTGTGATTCTGTGACAGATGCCTTGTCACTTGTACACTTAGCTAGCTGGCCCTGCAGTTTCTGAAGTAAATCTATCATATAGAAAAATGTTTGTGGAAATTTGTTTCTATCATATAGAAAAGTGTTGTGGAAACTGATATGTCTTATTTATAAATGTAGATTTAAAGGAACACTATAGTAAATTGATGGCTTCATTTTGTGATGAATTCATTCATCTTGCTTGCCTTCTGAGAAAGGTGGAAGATTCTCTATAGTTAATGTCTTAAAAAGACATATGTCTCATTTTGAATCTTTGTGATCCCAGCAATACCTTTTGCTGGTGATGGTGTTCACCAAATGCAGTCATGCCTGTCTGACTGTTCTTCTCATAGTTAATGTTCTGGTGTGTTGAATTTTAGCTGTTATGTTTGTTTGTAAGGATAGTTTAATATAATGAACTTGTTGATTTTACAACAGCAACATGCTGTAGCAGCAGTTGTGTATCTAGCCAAATAAATTAATGGAAATTATGATAATGCTATTGTTTTCAACTGTAGATTCTTACAGAGCTAAATGTGATTTTTTAAAAAAATAAATTTTTGAAAAATAGTGGAATCGGCAAAATATGTTTGTATTTAAGATATCTAAAAGCCATTTAAGTTTCCAAAACATATTAAATGTAGTTTTTATATGTGCTTATTTTTGCAAAGAAGGAACAGAGGAACCACCTTCCACTGTGGTTCTTTCAGAACAGTCCTTTGCTACAAATAGATTCTGCTTTGTAAGGATTAGGTTATTTTACTACTACTGTATCTTTTCCGAGTGTTATAGCTCACACTGAATGTAGATAAATTTAAGCAAAACTGATTCTGATTTTGCAGTGTTCTGTGTCTTGTAACACTATTTACAAGATTTCCAAAGAGACATAAATACAGTTATTATCCAGTGATGTTTTTACAGTGCTTTTTGCACTAACTTTAAAGGTGAAATGAAGTATAAGAAAATGGAAAACGGTTCTCATGGTTATTTTTGTTATAGATTTTATTTGTATAGATTTTTATTGGAGTATGTGTGTCTATATATATATATATAATATAAAAATATAAAAATATATATATACACTTACTATGTACACATATACTCATACATATATACGCATATGTAGTATAATTTTTCAAAAAGAGATGTCCACAATTCAAGAGTAAGAGGTACTATAAGGGTAATGGGGAAATGGTATCTATAAACCAAGAACAACTAAGCAAAAGGCTATCTAGAGGGAACAACAATTATGGAAGGAAGGTCAGGAGAATGTAAATATAAGACAAAAGTACAACATCTGTGTCTTCATATTACCAAAAGGAAAAGCGGGGACTGAAGTCCTGGCCTTTCCTGCTTGTCCCCTTAGGATAAAATTGTTGTGTCGATACTAGACAAAAACATTCAACTCTACCACTTTAACATTCCATCATTTTTAACATATTACTGAGGGTCATAATTTACGTGATAATTGCTATAGGTATTAATAATTTATTCCAGTAGCAGGCTCTATTTATCTTCTCCATAAGTTTCTGACCTATTAGAAACTTATTAATTTCCAATTCTGGAAATTTGTTTCACCAGTTGAAATGTAATTGATGAATAATTGTATCCGGGTTTTGTTTTGCCATATGCTTTGTACTCATGAATAATAGAATGACTCATGGTATATTAAGAGATGTTCTTGAGGTGGATATCAGCAGATCTATGCTCATTTCCAGTCTCTGACAAAAAAAGTATAGTGCTCTTTTGCATTTCATGTCATCTCTCTCTGTATCTTATTTGTCAAAAGATAGTAATTTTTGTTTCCATGATGTGCCTATATTCTTTATTTAGAATTGGGTGTGGGGCTATTTCTTAATATTTATTTGTAAAAGGACTACTGTGATGTGATTCATAGGGCTTACAAGGATTCACAATAGCACATTGAATTTATAGTTTCAAAATTGTTTTATTTTTCTTTAAGCTACCATGTTCCTTGAACAATGGAAGCGTTTGCAAATGAGATTGAGTTACTTCTGGGATTTGACTGGCTTGGAGGAAGAAGAAGTAAGTTTCCTTTCCCTATATTAATTCGCTGTAAAATTTATTCTCATTCTGAAGATAAGCATTGGTAATCATGAGCACTGTCCTATTCAGTTCATAGTTATGTGTTACTAAATGACTCTGATATATTTTTGTGTACCAAGGTACTCAAGCACATATGTAGTATTGATCATGACTCAACTTTATTTGTAATAATGAATATTGAATAAGATTAGAATATTAACAGAGGACCATTTTTAATGTCTACATTTGATTATATTGCTAGAGTGCAATAGTAGGATGATGTTAAATACTTCTCATATAGATACTGTTTAATTATGTGCAACAGAAATACTCTATGAAGATCACTGTAACAAGTTTAGAAAATGTAAATAGTATCAATTAGACCCTCTTTTATATTTACACTATAAATGAGTACCTATGATAAGTAATCCAGTGTACTATGGTAAGTAATTCTCTTCATTGGCTTAACAAAGTGTAGTTAGGTTCCTGGCTTTTCACGTAAGACCTGCTTTGGTCAGAGATGATTTCAATCCTTTTCATCCCATCTCAGCACAGTTCCTTAAAGACCAGACTGTATACAAGGCTAAAACAGGACAAGTCCCCGTCTCTGTCACTTGAGCTCAGCTCAGACAGGATACTGACGCAAATAAGGCAGAAAAGGAAGTATACTGAAGGCACAAACCTCATTTTGTAACAAGATGATGATGCTATTCCACTTATCTGTTCCTTAGATGAGAATAATTAAAAAAAATGGAAAAATAATAGTAAGAACAGACAGTAGTTCTTTCTATTATTTTTCCTCCATCACTGTTCTGTAATAAAATTTCTAGTGCTGTTTCTAGAAAGAAGATCTCCCAAGTATTCCTTCTTTTTTTTTCTCTCTTTTTTCTTTTTAATCATTCCTGTCTGTTAGAGAGCAACTGGATAATATTTATGGTAACATTTTATGTATACATACTGGATGAGTCATTGTCCTGCGAAGAACAGCATACTACCTGAGAGAACAGCCTGAGAGAACAGCAATTTTGTATTGCATGCAGTACTAACTGAAGGGTAGGAGATCAAACTTTGTTCTTGGCTCCGCATTCTACATGACAAACCCAGCAAATTTTATTGAATTTTGAGTTCACCACTTGCAGTATGAATTCCCAAGGTTTTACTCAATATTTTCAAATTGGTGTGAAAGGATCTATAGATTTATGAAGTCTTGTGATGAAGAACTCTGAAATACTAGAGGATTGCGGACAGGAACTGTAGGATCAGCAAGAATCCCATGTTTATGAGAAATGAAAGAGTGCCAGACACATCTCAGCACAAGCTGAAGAAGCAGAAAAATAATAAAAACATAAAAAGCAATCTGGAAGGGACCTTGAGAAATCATCCCTTGAGCATAGTAGGATGAACTCTACTTAAATCACTAAGAAAGATGTTTGTCTAATTTGTTCTAAAAGAAATTCACCAGTGTAGGTTTCACTTTCTCCCAGGGCAGTTTCTGCTAATGCTTATCTGTCAGCTAATAGGCTTCTCCTAATGTCCAACTTAAAGCTCCTAGCAAATACTCACTTTTTCTTGTTTTTGTTTTTGTTTTTTTCTTTCTTTTCTTTCATAAGTAAGAAGATTCTTGTCCTCTTTTCAGCAAAATTCAACATAGTATCATATCCCTCTCTCATCTTCTTTTTATGTCAATTTGCCTTGGCTCTTTCAGTCTTTCCTCTTATAACATATTTTCTGAACACCTATAAATACTTGCCATCTCGAATTTGGTAGTAGTCAAATTGGATATATAAATAAAAAGGGTTATGCATCATCTTTTGTTAACTCTTGGCACTTCACCAAAAAATCTGAAAATTAGATAAGATTTTGTTCACCTTTTATCCATGAAATTCATAAGCAGGACGGTAAATAAGGCAGATATTTGTATTTATCAGTGTGATAATCTCTTCAGTTGGTGAAGCCTTTACAGACACTAAAAATGGTATCAGAAAAGGAAAACTGTATTTGGCCAGATTCATTCAGAGGAAAATACACACACATAGGCTTACTGAGGAGAGGAAGTGGGAAAGGGAGAAGGAGAATTTTAAGAATTTTAACAGTGAACAACTATTAGCAGTGATAATAGTTATTATTATCAATCTTTTCAAAATGCAAAGTTATGGAACACAAACAGGGAGAAAAACATCTATAAAAGCTAAAGAACTGAGAAACAAGCATTGTGGGAGTTGTATTGAAGTGAATATCTTCAACGTCATATTCCTTAAACATATTGAGCCAAATCTATTACTTCAAGAGAGTCACATGAGACACATATTAGACCATTTATTTGTAAATATCTTAGCAACTACAGTCTGAGAAAACACACTCCCTAAGGCCTGAATGCATATTTGCAGCTGGCAGCTGCTTAGGCTTCAAGGATTTGCAATACTTGTACATCTGAAATCTACAGGCATAATAGGTAGCATTGGGTACCAGACTGTAAAATGGATAATTAGCTTGAAAAGCAATTAAACAACTGATAAGTAAGGGAAAGGAAGACAGAAAAGTAAAAGAGAACAGACTAGAACCATGAAAACAAACAAAACCTTGGAAATATTATGAAAAGGTGCTCAACATGCTGTTTCACAGATGTGTTTTGATGTAACTTATTGAAACAAGATGTATATTTATTTTTTAATTTGAGTATAATAAAGCATCAATAAAGCAAGAGAATGATAAGAGAATATGCATCCTATTCTTCTATTTATGAGAAGGATGTAGAAGGAATATTTAGAGACTACCATTAACAATGTGGGAAACAGGAACCTCTCATGAATCTTCAAAAATGCTATTCTGTTTAGATTTATAGGACCTGATATTTTTCTGCCTTGGATATTCTGAGTAAAAGAGATTCTACCTCATTTTACTAAAAGAGGCATATATTAAATTGGAATGTAAATACTATTGTAAAAGATGAAATCTTAGACCAGAATATTGAAGAATAAATGATCAGACAGAAAATACACAATAAAGTTAAAATCATTGCTTTTAATCTTTGAATAATACTCTTTTTTAAATATTAACTTCCAAATACTCTTCCTTCCTTTTGCTATATGATAACTTACAAAACAACAACAACAAAAAAGAACACGTAAGGGAACACTGGGAATACTTAAGATAACCAAGAGATTATAACTGTATTGAGATAAAGTAAGCAGAAAGGTAGATTCAGTCTGTTAGAACTGAATAGTGAACAGCAAGCAGGCTTGGTGGCGTAAACTTATAGATAATATCCATTTCCTTTTTTTTGGAAAAAAACACCTTTTTTAAAGCACAATGCTCTTGGGACAAATGAACAATGATAGTAAAAGATATTCATCCTCACTACTTCTCATGTTTCTTGCACAAATGAGTTCTGTGTTTTGGGTTATTTTTCCCAAGTGCATCATTTCACATTTTTTCTTGTCTCTATTCTGATTTTCCTGTTGGGCCAAAGATTCCAAATTTTTCAGTCTCTTTATATTGTTTTATTACCTTTCTTGAGCATCATCACTCCTTTTAGTGAATTTTGTATCACGCTCATTTTATTCCTGTTAACATTGATTATTTAATGAGTCTGAGGTGGCTCTAGTAGTCCTTAGAGAGCTAACTCATATCTTATGGACAAGCCCTTTCAACAGATTTAGATTTAGATTTAATAATGTTTTGTTCAGGATAATTGAGATGAGATTTTTATTAGAAGAGTTGGAAAAGAAATTTCAAAAAAATACGTAATTCCTCAGGCCTTAGGGGAAACTGTTCAGTACCAGCTGTTGTTTCATTAAAATTATATGAGAAGGCACACTTTAGACATATTTTAATTTGCAAACTAAAAGAAACAGGGCAGATGACAACTCATGTGCTTGCCAAGAAGTCAAAGATCAGTGGTTAGATTTTTTTCATTACAATAGTCCACAGAAATGTCACAATATGTGGCAGCTCCTAACTGTTTTTTTCTCTCTTTTATTCTTACTCAGTGAAATATATCAACATGTTCTCATGTGCTTTCTCTTAGTCCTCTTCTACTATTAGAATAGTACCTTCACTCTTGTACCTTTTCTGACTGATTTTGTCTGAAATCCTCACTTTTTTTGCCTCTTTGTGGTGTAGTTTTGATTCCTAAGGATGTTGAGAGGTCTGTTAAAGGCTAGTTCACTGCAGGTAGCATGCATTATTTTTTGTTGTCATCTCCTGAACAATTGTGTGAAGAACAGAAATGCCTGGAGGTACAAGCAGACTGGGCAGTTACTTAGGGTGTGACCCTTTGGAGAAGGAGCTGAAATAGGTTCTACCAGCTTGTGCAGCACAACTCTCCACTGTGGCTTGTGTTAACAAGGGCAAAATCATGACATGTAGGGTGTGGAACTGTTGCTGGAGGAAAGGGAAAACAAAGAATAAATTCTTGCTTTCCAATAGATTTCTGCATCCTGTACTTTTATCTCCTACTGTCCTACCTCTCAGGAACAGGGACCATTTCTAGGGCCTTTGCCTTCCACCTTCTAGAGACACAGGAGAACCAGGCTGTAAAGTAGGGTTTTTCAGTGATGTGTTTCTTCCAGGATGGGCTAGTGGTGAAGGTAGATTGGTAAGAGAAGAAGGATATGCTATGTGTCCTGGGGATCTTGTACTGCAAGGCAGTACATTTGTTGATGGAGACAGATCTGAAGAGGGACCTTCTCATCTTCCAGAGCCTCAAAAGCCCTGTCTGTCCTGTTCAGGCTCCCCGAAGACACAGCAAAGTACTCCCAGCTCCTCGTGCAAAGATCCCTGGAAACCACAGTTTTTTTTCTAGCCATCATGGCTGCATTTTTCTACCCCTCTTTCCTCTTCTGCTGCAACTACAGAGATTTTTTTTCCCATGAAAAGAGGCCTTGAGTTGTTTCTATGATAAATAGGAAAGGCTGTCTGTTGCCAATACATTTTTTTAATCCATTATTTCATATGTTTATCAAAAGTTAAAAAAATCTTCTTTCCATGAGCTATGCTAAAGAGATTTAAAAGTATTTCTTTTCTAAAATATTTTATGGCTAGAACATTATTTAGTGTGTATTTTTTCCCATAAGCAGTAATTGATTTAGGAAAATTAATTCAGATGAAAAGAGAATTGAGAAGGAGCTCTTCCTTACAATATTGCTAATTCTGTTCCAAAATGCCTCTCAATCCACACAAAGCAGTAAAACTAGTGGGAATTATGACTGAAAGAACTCTTGAACTTAAGACGCTTTTTAGAATTTAAGAAGTATTAACTTTGTGATATTTTTTAGTGGCAGCCACAATTATCAGTTGCTTATATCATTTTGTTATTCTTTGGCATATTTTAAATGACTGCAGACTTTAGGAACATAATATTTCTGCAATCAGAATTATTTGTTATTCTCTAGTTTTGCTTTAGTTTAGGCTGTTTGTTTTGTTTGGTGGCTGTACAGTATATTATAAATATATCTTCCTTTTATAAGTGCACACAGTTGTTTGTGAGTAGGACAAGGTCATTGCCAACTGTTTGCTATAAAAATGCACACCATGCATATACTGAATATATTATGTATTGTGAGATAAAGTTTTATTGATATAAGTATCAGATGCTCTCACTTTATTTCTGGCCAAGACTATATAAGTGTGTACATATTTTGTTCTAGATTTATCCATGCCTTTCTGGGTCAGGGCTACAAAGATAATTGTGAAACATCTATTTGTGAACTAGTAAAACATCACTGATTCCTCTAGGATCTCTTCTTCCTGTTTTTGTCTTATTCTACTAAATAAGATTATTTTTTTCTCTAAACAGTATAGAAAAATGTTGTTCTTTTTTGTGTAGGTTTAAATGTGTGAAAATCTTCTGATTTGTAGCTTGCCTATGAATAATTCTGTATACACCAAATTCTGAAAATCTTTGATTGTATGTATGAATTTTCTCATATGAGTGCATTCAGGTAGGCATCTTGAGCTGAGATTTTCAAAGGATTTTTGCTTATAGTTTACTAACCATGGGTTAGATTAAGCAAATTTAGAACCTAGTGTTTAATTATCTACATGTTATTCTCTGAAGTTCTCTAAAGTGATCTCTTAGGGTGAAAATGCATAAGATGGCTTAATAGTTCATTGCTGCCAGTAGCAAGAGATCCCATCCTTACTAGTTTACCATAAGCCATTAAAAGAGCTTGTCAGTCTCATGCAACATTGCATATAGCTTGAAGTTACATAGGAATCTCATCCAAGCTAACATTACCATACTGCTGCCCTAGCCAAGAGTTCTTGTCCCTCCTCTTAATCTCATAACGGTCATCATACAACTGCATTCAGGGAACTGATGCAGCTGGAAAAAAGCCTGGATAGTAAAAATGGTCTTTATTTTTGCTTGTTCATCCTCTTCAATAATCATAACATACAGCTGCATGTGCACTGGTGTCAGTGAAAGGAAGGAAATGGAATGTGGGGTAGCATAAGATGAAAATGAACCTCAGAGTATGGGAACCCAGAATTAGATTGGGTTAAGGTACTGTGAAGTATCTAACTCCAGTCTCATTATAAAGCTAAAGTAAATATAAAGTTACAATAAGCATAATGTATAAAGTAGATCAAACTTTTGACTACAAATTCAAGTTTGATATTTGATTCAAAAAGTTGTTTCATGTACACTCCTGTCTGTAAATCTAGTTATCAGCAATTTATAGGAAACAATTAGAAGAAGCAAATGTATAGCTGAAAAGGTTTAATAAAGACTGAACAAATATTCTGGGGCAAAAATAGATTTTTAGTTCAGATAGAATCTTGATATTAGAGTCAAATTTCTAATCTGGATTATGGTTCAACTTGAAAAGTTCACAAAATATTAGAAATAATTTAGTTTGTCAGAATATACACCTGTTAGAATCCATAAATTTGGGATGTTAATAAACTTCTGGTAGCATGGAGTTGTGTTCCTGGTGTTATACATTGTCAAAAATGAGACAGAAGTAGTGACCCAAAAGGAAAAAAGTCTATCAACATTTCATGATATAATATAAGCTCTTTGGAGAAGAGTTCTATGCTTGTATAGTGACTAAAACAATAGAGTCCTAGGCCATGACTGTAACTGCTTGGTAGGATTATTAAAGTACAGTAAGGGTAGGAGTATTTTACAGATATTTTAATACAGATATTTTAAATTCAGGAGGGATCCAGGTAATATTTCATCAAGGTTAGAATAATAAGGTAAATTAAAAGTTGATGCCACATTTTAATAATAATTACCCTGCTTTGTGACTGAGTTTCTGAGTTTCTGAGTTACATTTTTCATTGTATCACAAAATGGTTGAGGTTAAAAGGAACCTCTGGATGTCATCTAGTCTAACCCCCTGTTCAAGAAGGATTACCTAAAAGGACATTGACCAGCATCCTATGTATCCCATTTTTCCACTTATTTGTTTCAGCTGCAAATTCTCATGTAGTGGAATAAATAGTTTTAAGCAAATTAAGGGATGTCTGGATTCACGCTTAAAACTCCAGTAGGGCTATTTCTGTGGCTTCAGTTTGAACTTTTGCCAAAAATAAATGACAATAGTTCTTAAAGAATGTGATATTTTGACACTGAAATGACAACATTTGGCTGTTTGCTCTTATGTTGAGGACACTTAAATTTTGAAGACACATTTCAAAATTTAGTCTGGCAAGTGATCCCTCAGATCTGTACTGCTGCTATTCACTGAGAGCAAACAAAGGGATTAAATGACCTATGTAGCTAAGGCAAATACATTTCCGTAAAATATCTAATGGGTTCTTTGATTTATTTTGATGGCATCAGTTTTGTGTTTGCATTAGAATATCTTTGCTAGTTGAGTTCCCGTGTGTCTTTTGATACCCCTAAACTTAGTTATGTCAGATGTCCTATTCAAACTTTTACATTTAATTTTTCAAAAATCACGTTTGATTGTAATAGTGATCTGAACTAAAAAGACATTGGCCCTCTCAGTGCTTTCTTCATGCATACTGGAATATAAAATGACTTTTATTGCATTTACTTGTGTAACTGAAAATCTTACCAGTAGATTTCTACCTGCCCCAAGTATCATACTTGATTTGTAATTATTACACTTCTCGCAGTAGAGGACAGCTGGGCTCACCCACCACCCTTTCCATTCCAAGTTTCTGTCTTGATTTGAGGTAGCAGCAGATTTGGGGTCTTTTTACTTCCTGTTTGTGGAAACCTTCCTTCTAGGTGTTCATTGCTTTGCAACTTTGCTTGCATTCAGCATATTAGGGCAAGGCTGAGCTTATTTTTCAGGATTCTTTTTGATTTTCAATAAAATATAGCAATGATTTGACATTTTTTGGTGATAACATCTCTGATATCTTAATCTGAATTTCTTTTTGAGGTAGTTTTTCTCCTAGGAACCAAATATATGTCTTTTGCATACTTTGTAAAATTCCTTGATGACTTTTTTCCTAAATGAAAGAGACATTAAGGAGTTGTATTTTCTCTTTTTATTTTCTTATCTAATGGGATTCTTACCTATGTACCCTTAATTTGGGATATATCGTACCATTTCTGGCCTGGAGCTCATGCTCAGGCAAAATACTTGCTGATGTCAGTGTGAGTTTTTTCTAAGCAGAAGTTCTAAGATTTGGCTTTTTGTTTTCAGGATGGAAATTATAATTTTCTACTCTGAGTGCTCATTTGGCCTCAGAGTACTTTGGCTTACATGGTTTTCAATAAGAGTCTGGCAGCTGTACTGGCATGCTTCCAGTATTGTCAGATTCATATTTACATGTCCTACATGGACATTTGGCCTTCTTCGAGTCATCATAATTATTTTTAGTTTATTGTCTTAACTGTTCAACTCCTCTCTTTATTATACAAAGAACTTGCATCTGATTCACACTTTTTTACAGCAGATATTGTTCCTTTGTATCCCTCTATATGTTATCAGAATCATGATCAAGCACCTCTAAATCTGTATTTTAAAGAATTGTTTCCTGTAATATACTCGTAAAAATTTATATATAGACACACGCATTCCAGAAGGTTCTGTAGACTGTTCAGTTAAGGTGATAGACACATTCTGTAAAGACAGATAACTGATTTACCAGCCTAGCTATAGGCATGGGAGATGCAGATAAAATGACACTGAAATATCCTACTAGCCAAATTAAAACAACTTTAAAAGGTGCTTTAGCCTGTTGCAGCCGCCTCTGATGTGCCCGAATGCTTTGCTTAGTAGAAAATGAGAAAAAACAAGCTAAACCAAACCAAAAAAAAAAAAAACACATAAAAAGAAACCCAGCTTGTTTTTGCAGGTGATTCTTACTGTGTGGTTAAATCTCTTAGTTTCTTGTAGTTTCATCTATCTCATTCCTTATTTTAGTTGCATTGTCTTTACACATGCAGTCCTACTTGCCTTATGCCTTTGCTTATCTCCCTTTAAGTCTAAAAAGGTGGGCTCTGACCCTGAAGTAAGAAAATGGGATTTGAATTCACACAAATCAACAGGCTAGAAAAATTTTATGAAGTACCAAGAATACATGCATTATTAATACAGTTCAACAGTTGTTTTTATGTATTTGTCTATCTCTTCCTCATCTTGCTCATCACTTTTTTTACTGTTAATCAACTTTATTAAAGACATCGATTACCCATCCTTCTTCATTTCTGTGAGTTCCGTGTATATTCCTATTCCTTTGTCAGTAATAACAAGAAGTGACCATGGCCATCATGCCAAGAAGTGCTGCAGTGATTCCTGAACTTTATAACTCTTTGTGAAAGTGACGTTAAGGTGACATTTAACTGGTGAAAAGGGTCTCTATGATGCACAGAGAGTTTCACTTGCACTGTATAAATATTGAACATAGAAACATAAATAGTCTTTTGCTTTCTTCTAAAATACATTTATTGATTCAATAGTGCATGCAATTAGATGTGCCAAACAAGCCATCGCCCACCTAGATTCTTTACTCTTTTTACTATAGTGTCATAGTGCTAAGGTCTCTGAGGCTGATCTGTACCTGACCTTCAGAGAAATGAATTCATTCAAGCCTTCAGCCACATTAGCTCGACATTCCCTAGGAGATATGAAATACATGTGTCTTCTCTGGGGTTGCAACTGTATATTAACGTACAATAGAGAAAGCCCAAGACAGTGTTATAGACAGTTAACAGAAAACAGAAGGCTGCTGAAGCTCTATGTAGGCTTGTGAAACCCTGTTATATTACCCATAATGAAAAATACATATTTTTTAAAAGTATTCTTTGTTCTCTTTATTACTCAAATGCATTAAAAAGTGTTAGTAAGTAGATTTTGTGTTTGCTGTAATTTTGTAATTTTAATAAAGATGAATAGCATGAATGCTGACTTTGTCGGTCTGAAATTCATGTGATGATAGGGTGTTTTAATGCTCAGAAGGGGATAGAATAATATAATTTGTTTTAGTCATAATACATGAAATTTCTAAAGAGTAATGAGCACTTTTCCATGGCATTTCTGAATTCATTCTATATATCTTTGGCCTAACTTGGTTTCAAATCAGTGTGTGTTTTATTTTGTTTTATGGTTCACCAACGAATGGGGATCTGTATCTGGGTGCATTTGTGGTAAATACCATGTACTTACACCTACAGATATTGAGTATGTGTCCAGGATTTTTTTTCTCCTTTTTCTTAATCATAATCATACTTTTTGTTTTTTGGTTGTTTGTTTTCTTTCAGGAGCATCCCAGACCGGAGTATGAAACCAAACTGATACAGAAGAAGCTCAAAACTAAAAACACAACAGAAAATGCAAATGAAGTAAGATGTGACTTCCTGTTTTTACTAAGGTTTTCTTTGTGTTTTGCTACATCGTGATTATCTTTTTGTCCATCTCTGCTGGAAGGTTTGCAAAAGACAGTTTTAGGTGCTGTTTATCTCTTGATCAGTCTTGTAGATTTCTTTATATGTGTCTGGTATTACGCAACATAGCAGGATATTGAAAGACTGAAGTCTTTAGTAACATTCGAGAGAGGTGTTCGTGCCCCAATACACCGCCCTGATGAGGCCGTATCTGGAGTACTTTGTGCAGTTCTGAGCTGCCCAGTTCAAGAGGGATGTGGAGCTGCTGGAGAGAGTCCAGTGCAGGGCTACGAGGATGGTCACAAGCCTGGAACATCTATGAGCAAAGGCTGAGAGAACTGGGCATGTTCAGCCTGGAGAAGAGAAGGCTGAGATGGGACCTGATCAGTGTCTAAAAATGCCTCAACGGAGGCAGTGAGGAGGAGGGGGCCGGCCTCTTTTCAGTGGTGGCAAGCGATAGGACTAGAGGAAACAGCCACAAGCTGAGGCACCAAAAGTTCCACAGGAACTCAAGGAAACAATTCTTCACTGTGAGGGTGACAGAGCACTGGAACAGGCTGCCAGAGAGGTTGTGGATTCTCCTTCTTTGGAGATCTCTAAAACCCGCTTGGATGCAGCCCTGTGCCATGTGCTCCAGGTGACCCTGCGTGTGCAGGGGGGTTGTACTAGATGACCTCTGAGGTCCTTTCCAACCTTAAGGATTCTATGATTCCAAACTAAAGCATTTTTCACAGAAATATGGCAGTGAGGTCCTTCAGGTCTAATCTTCAGACAAATGAATGATTAATTAAGGAAAGATTACCATCACAGGATTTTTTACAGCAGTCATCTGGACCTTCAGTACTTTGTGAACAATAGAGGAGACACCTTTTATTACAGTAATTTCCTTTGCATAGATAACATCGGCTGATTGGCATTTCTGGTCAGTTTGCAGCTGTACAACTGTGCAGATTTGATAGTATTTCTGTTATAAATGGGAAAAATAAATAAGACTTTCTTTAGCTATTTCAAAACTAACCACACCTTTTCCCCCAAACCTCCCTAGTAAAATAGACATTTTCTATTTTCTAGAACTCACAAGTCCATATAAATTTTGTCCTTTAGACTTGGCTAACCTTTGCTAATTGTCTGTATATCACATATGGCCACAAAGTCAAACCATGCCTAAAGCATACCTGGTTTTTAGGTACGAACACTCAGTATATGGACTGTTGTTCTCGAGTACTGTGGAGACATTGAGTAGAGCCAGTATCTCAACTACAAAATAGTCCAGATTTCAAGCTTAGTCAAGCTTAGTCCAGATTTCAAGCTTGATTTTACAGCATATAAAAGTACTTAACTCTCTCTTGTTGATCACTCCAAAGAGTGGCAATAGCCAGTGAATCAGTCATCTCAGTAGGACTGATCCGTTTTGCACTGAAGAGAATGAAATCAGTAGTTATAATGGACTTATCTGCTTTAAGATAAACAGTGATTGACATAATGGTATGGAGAGATCCTTCCTTAGGAAGCAGTTTGCTAGGCAAGCCAAGCATGGGATCAAGGACTAAAGAACTAATAAAAGAGATGCTGCTCTTCACCTCTTTCTATTTAAAATAAGTGCAATTTGGAAACAAGTTAGCAATTCATGCTACATAATTTCAGACTGTGGTGAGATTATTTTGCTCAAATTGGTCATAAAGAACTCACAATGTTACAAATTTAAAATGTTCTGTTAAAATAAAGCAATGAAAATATAGATATATAAAAATATAGAGTGTAGGTATAAACAGAGGAGCAATGTAAAGAACCAGCACCATTATGAAAGAAAAGAACTCTTTTCAGATATAAAATCGGGAAATATATATACATATTTAGTTTAACGCATACTATTTTACTTTTTATGCTGATGTGGATCAAAATATAATACTGAGAAATAAAAAGTGTGTTTTTATAGGAACCTTAATGTTCCTATGCTACTGATTGCTATTCAGCAAAGTTTTGCTTTGTTTTATTTTATGTTTGCTTGCCCTCAGATTATATTGAGAGCATCACTTATGAGACGAATGAAATGAATTCTTATATGTTCCATGCAGCAAGACAGTCTGCTACACTTTTTCAGTCTAACACCATCGCATAAATTTGAGAATTGTTATGCCTAGTGTTTCATCCTCTCCAATATGTATGTAATATCTCCTATTGTCAGCTGGGTGCAGGTACTTACAAGGTTTTGTTGGGTAGATGCCAATATTTTCCAGGCTTTGTAAAATGGATACAATAGGGTTCTTGTCCTACATGTAGTAGCACATACATAGATGTCTCCTTAGAATGTAACTTCTGTTGTTTTTATTATGGCAACCACCCAGTTGACTGTTTTTTTTTTTTTTATTTTTTGATCCATGTTTTCAGATGTTCTAATTCTCCAAAATGAGCTTTTAGTTTTAAAATCTACAGAGAATCAGTCATAATGTTTATTAAATTATGATTATGAGGGGTAGTATTTTTAAGCTAGTAACATTACCTAGGTTATGTTTTATGACACATGGTGATTCAGTGCCAGAAATATAACTGCTTCCTTATCCCAGCATACCAGTTGGTCTTGTGTGCACTGTTGAATGAGAAGGTACTTTAATGAGTGTTGTATTCATGTACTTTTTGCATCTGCTAGTCCTACCATTTAGATTCAAACCTTTGAGCCATCTCTATGCATACTTCTTTCGGCAGTGCTCTTGTAGGAGATAAAATTCTACTTTGGTAATTGATGCAGGCTCTTTAAACTGCAATGCCCTTGTTTTTAAGTTACAATCACTTTGGAAAGTCACTTTGGAAAAAGAGATTTCAGTTCCTGAGCCATCTAATTGTTTTCGTAAATGCTTGCCAGATGAATCTCAATATGCATTTTAAATATTATTAAAAATAAATTATTTGATATTTTCCATCAAAATAGCTACTCATATGGAGCAAACAGGGCAGAAGATTTCACTAAATTGATTAATGTAGATGTCTAATAAATCTCTAATAAATAAGTGGATCCTGCAACTTGCTAGTCGCCATTTCTTCCCAAATTCTTAAGTTATATTCCAAGTTATTGAACAGCTTTAAGTCAGTCATTTTTAATTTATTCTATTGCAATCAGTTTTTCAGTTTTCCTCCAGAAAGGTATCCTTTTCTCTCTCCTGCAAGCAGCAAATAAATCAATTTCGGAAGGTGTGCTGTTCAACAGTTTGTACCTCAATGATATTTTAAGGGCAAGAAATGCTTGTATGAGGCCTGCTGAAAAGAGAAAACTATTCTTTAATGGACCGTGCAGTACTTTTATACTTATCTTAGTAAGATCCTAAAAAATATTGACATTAACAGTGATGAGTTTGGAATATTCTACTTAGTTTTACAAGATTTAAGCTGCTCTTTTTCCTCATCAAATATCTATGCGTTATACACATTAAAAGGTCATTAGTTCACCTGCTTTTGAATGGCAGGTTTATATTTAGGTGCAAGTTTCTGTGAGGTCTTTGGCTCAGTGCTTCTATCATGTCGAGTAGATGCCAATGTACAGGACTTTGTCATATTAATAGCACAGATCTTCCATCTGGACTTGCATCAAAGTAACTGCTTCTCTCTCTATAGTTAAAGATTCAGTTATTTTAATTTCTTGGTTTTATATGAGTATGCAGATGCCTGTGAGGTCTCGCTCTCATCGCATCTTGGCAGACAGTCTGATGTACTGGCATAACTGTGTGAAGTTCTTGACTGAGCATTTTTGGTTAACTAGTGTGATTTTTAGGCATATCTTTTGGGTGTTCCTGGTCAACAACTGGAGTTTTCTGTGCAGAGATCAAATTTCTCCTTTGCTTATCTAATATGAAGTCCAAAGCTTAGCAGCTGTGACTTGTTGGGATAGAAATGATGCCAAAGCTAAGACTGTTGTGAGAATACTCATTTAGAGCTTACTAAAAGGCATCCATTTCTTTAAAATTACTGGCATGTTTCCAGTATGCTAATTCCTCTGTTCTGGGGAGGATGTGATTTTAATTTTATGGCAAGAAAGCTGAGCTTTTATGTGGAAAGTTCTGTTTACAGTGCAATTCTTCCTTGCTAACAAGGAATCTCTGTGAAGCTTGTGTATGTGTGTGTATGTGCGCGTGTGTGCACCCATGTAATTAAGCGATAGGGATTTAATTTGTGAGCTGTGACTGCAGAGGAAAGTTAACACAGATGCCTACCATCTTGAATGATAACTTTGGAATAATTATTAAAAGGGAAACATACAGGAAATGTACAGTTTTCACCAGTTGCTGTTGAAGTCATGAACTATCATGGATATAAAAAATGTGGGAGATGCCCAGCACCTGGCAGGACCAGTAAATATATGTTAGTTTGCTCAGGCAAAAAAATGCAGATTGATTTGATTATGATCATCAATGAAAAGTATTACAGTTGTAATATATTACTTGCCCAATAGTGTTTGTGTTATAGTATATAGCTTTTACACAAATACTAGTTAATATATTTAAGCTACTGTAATGAATAAGAAATCAGATTTCATTCCGTACCACCCTTCATGGTTAAGGATGCTTTAATAAATATTTTATTGTTTGTTATGAAAATGAAAAAAAAAACTGTGAGGATTCACAACACTTTACAGAAGATTGGTGTCAAGTTGCTACTACGATAATACCCTAAGGTTTTATTATTTCAAATGGGAAGTGATTTGAACCTAAATGAGTTGAAAGGTTTACTTGAAGTGCCTCAGTTTAAGTAGCAAGTGCTAAACAAGTAGTCCTTACAAATTATGACATTCATTTAAAAAATATAATCTAAAAATGACAAGATCTAGGAGACAGATTTTAGAAATCTGTAAGTGATCTCCTTTATAATTGACTGGAATTTGATTTGTTATGGACAAATAAATTAAAGTTTCCAATTCAGAGCTGCATAGTACGCATACCTTAAAAGGTTTCCTTGTCCTTGCAATAGAGATGAATGTTGATGTGTGCATGTATTTGACAATACATTCATGTATAGGAGGCATGTAATTGTTTTGATAAAAGAAACAAGAATTATTTTATTTTTTGTTTTTCTTGTTTAATAAGGTACAGTATTTAATATGTGAGGGGAAATACTTAATAATTAGTGTGAAGTTATCATATATGCAGAACATTAAATGAAAAAGATGTTGGATATTTGTAATCTTGTGATAAGATGTTCCTCTCTGTGTCATATTAACATTCAGAATGGAAATGCATTTCAGGAAATGAAAATTGGTTTTATACCTGAAAATATGCAGATGAGGCTAGATCTATTTTTTACTGAAGCTGATAGAATTTAAAGCTTTCGGCCCTTTCTGGTAGTGGTGGATCAGGCCTTGACTCCTTTTCATTACGTGTTCAGCTGATCTGGCAATCATGATGAAACATTATGTATTTTCTTATCTTGCTTATTTGGCAGAAAATTGTAATGCTCATTCCACAGTATTTCTCAAAGTAATCTTTCTTTATCGAAAAAAAGTCTCGTCTGTTGACTTATGTTCTTATTTGAAACAAACTCTGAGAATGATAAAATTTGGTATTCTTTCTTGCTTTTAATAAATTTCAAATAACAAAGTGGCAGAATAAATTAGTTAAATTGTTATTTCAGTTCTCAATTGAAACAAAACAAACAAGAAAACATTTTGTTTAAATACTGAATTGATATAAATTGAAAAATGAAGAAAATACTTTGAAAATGAAAGTCTCTAGCATAAGAATGATACAAATAAAGTAAACTAGTATATTACTAATTAAAGATCTTCATATAGTTTAAAATTTGTCTACATTACAAAACATTATTCTTCACTCAGTTTTAATAAGTGATTCTCCCATGAAAACCTAGCAAGTGCTTCAGGTGTTACAGGCTCAATCCTTTATTGAGTAAATCCTTATTAAGATCAACTAAAAGAACAGGTGATATTGATCTCTTTTTTTAGGTGTAACTCTACAGATGAAACCAAGAAAATTTCTTGGAAATACTGATTTTACAATCAGAACTGTAAAATTAATGTGAAGAAGCCCAGGTTTCCTTAATCAGTAATTCTGAGAAAATTATTTATTAGCATTTATTTATCCTTATTACTAATGTGATAAAATACTATTTAAAAATGTTTCTTGCAATAGCTAAAGTTTTTCTAGTCTTTTTCTTTCATTCCTTTATACTTGACAAATAATCTTAAAAGCATAAGGAACTGTGAGAAAATGAAGTAATTAAGTTTTTTTCCTATCCTTTTCGATTTATTCCTTGCATCATAAGTTTTTGAAAATAATAATCATAAAATGATTGAAGATGACAAATAATATGAGAACTTTTGTGATAATAATCTTAGAAGACACTCTCATTCATTTTATTATACTGGTATTTAGTTGGATAATTGGATTAAACTACATACAAACTGTAAATGTCATAATTTTGATTTTTTTAATTCTTATTTTTACTCTTGGTTACACCAGTTTTACCAGAGTAGTTAGTTACAGGTATGAATTGTGTCTTCAGCCAACAATTCACACTTTCAGTGTTCAACTATGAGATGTCTTGTCCTTTCTCCTCCTGTCATGCCATACTGTGAAGAGACTGGCCCTATCTTCTTAAGAACTCCAAAAATAAGTACCATTGCATCAGCCTATCCACACAGGACAATTACCTTAAGGCTCTGTACTGGACTGACACAAGTTTACCACTATATTCCTTGAATTGGAGGGTCCACATATGAGCATAATATTCTAGATGCAGTCTAATGAGTGCTGAGAAAAGGGAGATGATCATTCTCTTGAACCATTGGCTATGCTTCTTTTAGCACAGCCTAGGATACTGTGTCTTCACTGCTAGGGCACACTGTAGGTCATATTTAATTGGCTTTTTTTTTTTGAGAGTCTTTTGAGCTGGCTGCTCCCCACTCAGTCAGGACTCCACTTGCAAAAGGTTTTTGAATCCAAATGTAAGACTTTGCAGTTGTCCTTGTTGAATTTCATGAGGTACTTGTAGGCATTTTCCTCCAGCATATCTAGGTCCTTCTGGAGAGCAACCCTTGAGTATACTGATTTCCCCTACTTTCATGCCATCTGTAAATTTGATGAATAAGCACTTCATTGTTTCCTCCATGTCAGTTTCTTGAGATTGGTTCAACATTGGCCTTTCTCCCATTGTCAAGACCTTCCCCATTCTCAATGACATTCTAGAGATGATAGAGATCAACCTTGCAATGACATCAACCTCTATTTCCACCCATCTTCCTCACCTCACTAACCTCTCTCCTCCCGTCCCCATGCCTATGCTCCTGCCCTCCCCTTGTTCCCTTTCCTTCTTTTCCTCCTTTCCTGAAATTTGTGGGTAAAAGATGTCATTGCTCATCTTTTCTAAAAAAAGAAAAAAAATATTACAAAGTCTAGATATCAAAAGAGTGTTTAAGATTTCTGGTTGCTTTTTTATTCCACTGTGGGACACTGAACAATTTGGATCAGAGCCAGTTTTTAAGAAAAAGGTATTTAATCCACATGGAACTCTCTCTGCCAAAATAAATATTAATGTTTCTTCCAGAAACCTAGAAACAAGAGTAGGCAGGGCTGCTGCTTGTTGGTCTTCCTATTTGTGTTACTCATTAAGATTCTGGCTCAAGGAGACATTCTTTCTAGGGCAGTACCACAACGTGTGTTTAAACAAGTAACTAGGACTGAAGTGTCCCGTTAAAATTAAGCACATGCCACAGTGTCCCAAACAGGGCTGCAATTAAATGTTTTCCAAAAGTGATGCATAAACTTCTTATTGACAACATTGAAGAAAATGCAGGGATCTTTCATATTCCACTTAACAGGAAGATTTATCCCTACAGGTTCTGTTTGTCAATCCTCAAAATTAATGGGAGTTCTGCCTGTGTGAGTAAAAATATATCAGTCCGTATGTATGCAGTTACTACAGATGACTTACTGTTGTATTGTTCTCAGCCAGAGACTATAATAATGCGTTACAGGGTTATGGCAAAGTCTCAAGTTGAAAAATAAATCCCCGGAAGTCTGCTGGGTTTTAATTTAGTGCAGATACTTGAACATAAGAAAAACTAGAGTATTTTCTCTTTGCTATGTGCTTGTGGAAAACTCTATATTTCACTTTCTGTTGATCACGTTTTTAGGATAAATTTCATACTATTAATCTCCAAGATCAAAATGGAAGTCCAGATTTGGGACAAAAATTACATAAACTGACTGTGGAAACAGCAGTCAGTTAAACTAATAGCCAAGAAATTTTTATTTGATACATACTGCATTCCTGTCTTCATTTTAAAAGAAATAAATGACATTTCCACAGGATTAAATTCCTGTGGAAGGAATTTAATTATAGCAGGAAGATTGAAATTGCACACACTCCAAGTTTAAACAAGTGAAGAAGTCAATTAAAACTGCTTAATTTAGGCAACACTTACTTAGCTGAAAACCACTGCTCTGTTTTTCTGCTGATATTCCTAATTCACTTTACTTAGGAATAAGATGGCATTCTGTTCAAAAAACCCTTCATGTCACAGCATTTTATACAATAAATAAAATTGAATGCTTACCTACTTATTCAAATCATCTTTTTTTGCCCACTGAGATCACCTGGAAATTATACAACTGAATTTAGTGAGCAGACTTTTTATTATTAACACACAATTTTAAGTTCTGTTGCTTCAGTATTCACAGCTAATGATATAAATAAAAATAGAATACAACCTTTTAAAAAACAGGCCTCCAGTGCCTCTCCTGTTCTTCTATCAGGAAAGCTACTAAAAGACACAGGAGTGATACATATGTGTCTTCAGCTCATCATTTGTATATTACTGTTCAATATCCATTTATATGCTTTTCTTCTATTCTTAATGGTTAACGAAATGAAGGAAGATGACAAAAGGAGGAAGGTGGGAGATTTTATATCTATATGCTACCAGAGTGCAAGAACTGTTTTAAAGTGTATTACTGCTACCTGTGGCCCTATTGTGGACTTTTGCTCAAATTTTATGTTTAAAAATGGCCTCATGGTTATAATTCCCACCTTAGTAGTATGTCAGTCTGTGTGGAAAAGAAAACCAAATCAAACCAAAAAAACACTAAAAAAACTCTTACAACAGTGAAGATCATCCAATCGAGTTTAAAATGGGATAGTGACACTAATCTAGATTCCAACCCAATTACCATCTCCCCATTGCAAAATAACTTTTAGAGCCTTAAGAAAGAAACTTAGTGAACCAAGCAATGCATCCTGTTTTTGCTTCCTTTGGATCTTATTTTCACATTATATGCTTGATTTTTTTTGTATAAATTAATTAAAACTGGAAAATAGGTCAGATCTCTGTTACTGAAACAACTTAAATTCATTTTTGAAAGTGTTGACTGCAGTCTTCTACAAGGCAAACAGATCTAAAAAGTAGTGTAACGTTTGATAGTGTTTAAATTCTCAGTGTCTTTTATCTTCATAACTGCTTATCTGAAATACAGATTCAGTTGTGAATGCACTAAAAAAATCCTTTACTGATTTGCAAACTGTGTTTTTTTCATAGTATTCTGACTCCCCACAATGAATTCGGTTCTTGTATCTGTTTCTTAGTATAATTCCTTCATTGCTTGTTTTCTGTCCTTCATTCCTTCATAGAAATTCCTATTTTCTGTAGCTTCTGCCATGGCCCTTTCTAATCTTATTTTTCTTTATCTCCAAATTTTTGTCTTCTATTCTGTCTCCAAATTCCTCCGTCACGGTTTTTCATCTCATATTGTTTCCTGACCCTATCTATATTTTATATCTGTTTGGCGTATGAGGAGATGTGGAAGGCTGAGATTATTAAGTCTGTTGTTTACAACTATTTGAAGAGAAGTTACAAATGACAAATACATCCTAGTCAGGGCAAAAATGATGAGGTAGAGTGACCACAGTGGTGGAGCAAGAAAAGGAGTGAGAGAACCTTTGCCTTAGAAACAAATATTGGCTGTCCAACCTACCTCTGTGTTCCTTAGAAGATCTCAGTTTACTTACTCTACCAAAGCCAATAATCTAACACAGAGAACAGATTTAATTCAGTTTCTGTGATTCTTATCGCAGCATAGTGGTGAAATTTTAGGCTTGAAAGGTTTCCAAACACATTGTACAAGTGGACAGCTGTATTTTTTTCTCAGGGAGAAGTATTCTGTGTTTCTATTATTTTGCTTATTGTCCTGTTTGAATCACCAAGGAAATGTTATCAGGGCTTGTGGGACATTTGGTTTGTTGTATATTGTCTGTTGTATACTGTTCACTGTCGTTGAACAGTGTTGGGCAACCTATTCTAGTTAATGCTTCTTTGAGCGGAAAGATTGCACCACACCATCTCCAGAGGTCCCTTCCAACCTCAGCTGTTCTGTTCTTCTATGAACCTGTGTAATGGAGGAAAGCAATCATGAATGTTGGAAAAGTTAGTTTGTCCACAGTAGGCAAATGCTGAAAAAAAACATAATTGGATCTTTAGATGGAGTACTTGGGAAATGGAACAAAATTTAATATTGATTTCTAAAGTTAGAAGAATAAATCATGCCATCTAATCTGACGTCTTTAATAACATAATTAATCCCCTAAAGAAAGGAAAAGTAGTGTACTTTAGTAAACAATTTATGATGCCAGAAGGGTAATCTCACAGATTTTGTAGATTTTAGAAGTGATATATTTCACTGGAACTGACTGGAAAATTTTATTAGATATTTTATTTTTTTAAAAAAGGGAAAATGTGAACTTAAAATAATTAATTTGGAGATGCCACTTGCAGCCAGTGTGATTGATATTTTGTCTGCTGTCCCCCATTGGGGACTTTTTTTTTTTTTTTTTTGTGAAGCAAATGGAGAGCATTGAAGGATCTCAATCCCTGGACCGTGTTGTGAGTAAATAGCACATGCTTACCCAGTCCAAGGGGAGAAAAAAGATTATCTGTACTGGTATCCGTAGATAGGTAGTTCTTAACATTGCAAAACAATGCCAGTCTAATCTTGCCTAATTTATTTCTATGATTTTTTCCTTTCTTCTTTCCACTTCTTTGCATTTCAGGTGGTACCATAAAGTTTTTTTTTGTCTATTTGTTTTTTTGACCTTCCTCATCCTGGTAATTCTTATCCCTCTTCAATCTATTTTTGCCATACATTGCTGGCAAAAGTGATTTCAGTGCTCAGTAATTTGGGGTGTACCACTGAACTTCTTTTTCTTTCCATGCTTGCTTTCAACATTTCCAAATGCATACTTGTTGCTTCATCCAGGTAAAATAGTATTAAAAGTACCAGGCTATGTAACAGAAAAGATGTCACACTGATTTTGAAGGAACTTCAACACATATTTCCTCTCCTCTCTATATTTAAAGAGACTTTAAGTTAAGATAGATTTTGGAATAATTTTCTTGAAGAAAACTAATATGAAGAACAAAAGGACATGGGAATCTTTACAGATAACCATGTAACCTCAAATTCTAAAGCTTTAACAAGGTAGATAAACAAAGCTTTTGCAAAATAATATTGTCTAAAAGGTATGATATATAAAAATCTTTGTCCCTTAGCTATTCCAATTCCAGACTTAATTGTTTATTTACCAAGCATAGTATGCCTGGATTCTCCTATTTTTCTCCCTCTCAGATCCTCAAGATTTAGAAGCTGCAAATGTAAATAAACTAAAGGCTTTAATTTACTGTGTCAACTGACAGGATCATTGCTGATGAAATTTTAGGCCCCTTTTCAAATAATATTCTAGTATCATGCCAAAGAGTATCACAGACCTTTAAGATCATTCAGTGTTAAGATTCTCCTTATGAAACAGAAAATCTAGATATTTGGAAAGGCAAAACCCAGTCAAGAAAATGATATCAAGTTGACAAAACTGAATGGACTTTTTTAACAGGTACTGGGAGGAAAAATGGTGACACTTGCATTTTTTGGCTGATGTACAGAATGTCTAGGATTGAAAAAATAATCTAGTGGACTTTTAAACTCCATTTTAAAAACTACATCTGGATTTTTTTTAATTAATGCATCTTTTCATTCATTTATACTAAATGACTTGCTTTGGAGCTGGAATGCTGCCAGCTTGAGCAATTAAAGTGCAGAATAGAAGCAGGGCAGAAAAGTAAAGGATGACAGAATTAAAATAATCAAAGACTGTTGCAGAAAATAGATATGAAAGTTATAAAGAATTTCATTCCTAATGATTTAGCAGTCGAAGAGAAGGGCAACAGCAATATTAAATAAACTATTCAAAAAACAGTTGTGTTGTTAAGTAGCAGCAGAATTAAACTGCTACAGAAAGTACACATTTTGTGCCTCCAGAGAGCACTGTTGTGTTCTCCCATGCTGTCTTGTATCAGTAAGGAAAAAAAGGAAAACATTTGATAGTGGAGGCTGGGACCTGGGGAGGGAAGGAGAGATTGTGGACGAAGTAGTTTTTAACCTATTCTGCTGCCATGCCATGATGTATTCTCAAGGCATTATATATGTGCACATAAACTCTGCTTTGTCTAAGGATTCTTCAGCTATGTAACTCTGATGCTTTAAATATCGCAATTTTCCTCTTACCTACTTCTTTTTTGGTTTTGTGATTTTTCATGTATTCATTATGAAGTAGTATTTCTTTTCCACATTGAATTTAAAGTATTCACGGGCAAGTACATCATCCACTTTCACTCCACTGCACCCGGCAGCTCTTGCAAACAGTTAAGCACGAATGTAATCCCATGAATGTACATAAATATTTATTGAACTGATTTAGAAAGTACCAGATTCTTGGGCTTGGTTTAGAAAGCAATGAATAAAAGCTTTTAAAATGTACTATAAATAGTTTCACTTTCTCTCAACAGAGAAGTTATGATTATAGACCTGCTGTGAAGGCTGCTTACGTACTGCTGCTTGCATTTCAATATGCAAGAAAAGTTGTGTTTAAATTAAATAAAAAACCTGACTCACAAAGATGTGCTGATCTGAAGCAGTACAGTCAATGTAGTAGAAACATATCACATCACTGGTTGCAATGATGCAGTCCTCCCTGGACCTGAGAATTTCTGTCTATGCAACATGGATTTTGCTATCAGTTTGACTAAGCAGAGTTTAAAATTTTTGCCATTTACTTTACCTTTTTGTGAGTTAAGTTTAACTGACTACTAGAGCTACTAGGTATATTAGTTTTATAGAGACTGTGTATAGGGCATTTTCCTCAAACATTTCATTTATTTTCACAGCAGCATCACACTTCTTAATTTTTGTTTTATCCGTTAAGTTAGAGGCAGGAATTGTAATGTTTCCTCTAGTTTGATTTATTTTTACTTTCTCACAACTGTGTAAAATCTTAACTCTTCAAACCAGAACTTTCTACATTTACTGCTGCTTTGATTTTACAATTCTTAACTTCTGAATGCCAAATTTTTCAACCCTCCCATACTTTTTAATACAGTCCAGAAGCTTCAAAATATAGTTCAGAAGCTCCAAAATAATGTCATTATATGGAACCATCTCTGTCTTAACTATATGTATATTGAATCTCCTTCCATCCTCAGTTCTTACAAAGAATAAGGGTAATTTCACGCCTTCCTCATGATTATTACTACAACATATATTGTTATTGGCCTGTATATTTAGAACATTTGATACAGAATTATTTTCATTTTCTAATGTTCATAACTACTGCAAAGCAGAAAGGAGAAATTAGGCTTTTCCAAATCTTAGTTCTAGTTTTATCCATTGATGAAAATGAGACTCACTGCAATTCCAGGGCAGCTTACTATTTGCAATCTCAAATTATTCTCGTATAATTTTTAACATTTGACCAAAACTTTTGGTCTGTAAGTTGTCACCAAATATCAAGTAACATATTGCTTCTGTCTGCTGTGTTAGATATTAGTGTGGTCATTCACATAGAAATTCTAGAGCATTTTGTATAGGGTTAAATTGTTAAAACTGAACTTAAGACTTCCAGGTTGTTAGCAGCCTGTTAACAGCCTAACAAATATTAACAGTGTTGACTGTTTGCCGTGATTACTCTTCTGAACAACTGTATAATTCACATTCCCTTTTCTCTCTGTTTGAAGAGGCAAAACACTTCACTGAAACACTGCTTTCAAAATCTGAGTGTCAACTGAGGTACAATTTCATTATAGAATTTAATTTAGGGCTAAATTCTGTAATTATTATTGCAATGTTTTAAGTCTTAGAAGTGCACATTCCCAGAATCATAGAATCGTTAAGATTGGAAGGGACCTCTAGAGATCATTTAGTCAAATTCCCCTGCTCCAGAAGGGACACTTAGAGCACGAGGCACAAGGTGGCATCCAGGTGGGTTTTGAAGACCTCCAGAGAAGGAGATTCCACAACCTCCCTGGGCAGCCTGTTCCAGGGCTCTGTCACCCTCACAGTGAAGAAGTTCTTCCTCACCTGGAGATGGAACTTCCTGTGTTTCAACTTGTATCCATTATCCCTTGTCCTGTCACTGGCCCCTCAGGTTACTACTAAAGGATACTACTAACCATTGAGAAGAGTTTCGTCCCTTCCTCCTTACATTCACCCCTCAAGTATTTGTACATGTTGATGAGAACCCCTCTCAACCTTCTCCAGGCTAAACAGGCCGAACTCCCTTAGTCTTTCCTCATACAAGAGATGCTCCAATCCCTTAATCATCTTTGTTGCTCACTGCTGGACCCGTCTAGAAGCCCCACGTCTCTCTCATACTGCGAAGCCCGAGACTGCAAGTTCAACACTTGCTCTGGAGTCATTCTGAAAGTCCTGCTGCCCCTCTCTTGAGTCATTGTTTTTGAGACAGTATCATTGACCTTGAGACAGTAAAGGGATGCAAAATGAGTAGAATGTGGTGTTTAAATGCATTTTAGCTGAATGCATCACCAATGCACTCAAAATGCCTTCCTTGGTCTGATCTGATGAATCACTTTCATTTATCTAAATATTTTGCTTTATAGAAGAATTAGATAGGACAGAACAGAAGAAAATCAAGAAACAAAACCCTCAGATGAGTCAACCAGTAAGAGGCACACTGTTGTCCCGCCCACTATTCACTTGGAATCATGCTCAGAAAAGTACAATGTGTTTATAAGAACAGATCCTCACTTTTGTGGTTCCTAGCTGCTCCACGGATCCACTGTCTCAGGATAATGGGAAACCAGCCTGTTTGCTGTTGGCAAGGAAAGCTACTGCCTTTCAATTTATACTTTATGACAATAGTAATAAAGGGAATCTTAGCATACGTTTTCCTGTAGGTAACACAAAGGAAAACGGGCCAGTCAACTGATTTCTGAAGTGTTTGGTGGGGAAAAAGACCACATTGAGGTTAAAGAGTGCCTTGGCTCTGTGACTATTTTTGAAAGTAAAGGTAGTAGAAATTTCAGACAATTAAATTAAAAATGAGCCAGGTGGAACTTGCACAATGTACCTTGGCAAGCCTGCATACAAAATCCAGAGAGTCCCAAGTTTACAACACGCAGGTTTATCCAAGTTTCCCATTTTTCTCCTGAAACATTTTATAGACACAGTCCTGATCTGCATGCATTCAAGCTACATGTGAATTGGCTCTTAGGAATAGCCCAATGTAATAATTTAGCATATGCAATGATTATGGAATTATACTCTATTTCAGATGAAAATTAATTGGAGTCCATATAACATGCCAAAGCATTTCAATGCCAAGCCATTTGAGTGTCTCAGCTGCAGCACTTTGAGGAGAAGAAACCTTGGGTCTCTACCAGTCATACAGTTACTGTGTGGGTGGAGCCCAGGTACACTGTGGAGGTGGATGCTAACAGCTGAGCAATACTGGAGGGTGGCACATATCAATTCTCGGAGGGTCTACATTTGGATGGTTCTCAAGTATGAATGTTTCTCACTAATCAGCAAGTGTGAGGATGTCTGAAACACAAGCCAGAGGATACATTGAATTCAGTTCATTTTAATCTTATATATGGCTATGTTTTCAAAAGAGCATAGCACCCAATTGTCCCCACTAAAAGATAATGAAGGCTATTGGGAGCTGAGTGCTTTTGGAAATTTACTCGTCTGTGTCTTTTTACAAAAGTGCCTCAAAAGTTTTGTTTTGGAAATACTAAAAGAACACAGCACTGCTCAGAGAACTGGTCATTGTCAAAGATCTAGAACTGAGGAAATAAGAAATGGAGGAGGACCATTTTGGGGACTCTCTGCTCTCTACAAAAATGCTCACAACACCCACATCGTTGAGAGATTTCAGAGCCCCTAGGCAGAGGTTTGGATATTTTTAGGGATAAACTATCAACTCCTCTGCTGCCATAGTAAATATAATGTCAACAGCTCACATGGACAACCTTAATGTCTTCTTGCTCTATTTCAAAGCTAAGAAATCTTCCCCTATTTTAAGGCTTAGATCTTTCACTAAGATCATACAGGAAAGGTAGCTTAAGATGATAAAATATTAAATATTCCTCTCAGTAAAAATAGCAAAGAATGGAAGGCTGTGGCATCTGTTTGCTTTAGACAGGATCAAAAGAAGAGAAAATAAACAAAAAAGGAGAAAATATGGTATAACTTAGGAGTGACTGTCAGGAGTGCTATTCCATGGATTATATAAGTAATTAGCAATGATTGTTAAAAGTTTACTTGAGTTTACAGAAATCTATGAGTTTTAGCATGAAATGCTGCATAGCATTACTAGTCTTGCGTTTTGTTCTTGCCTTGCTTTGGGTATCAGTGTATTTGGAAGACAGAAGTTGTTACTACTGCGAGTGCCCACTTTTATACCTTGCATTTACCATATGATCACTAAAATGTCCCATGATCACTAAAATGACAGTTAAAAAAAATAAAAGGCAGAAGAAAAGGATGCAATCCTTAGACTATGCTATCTGGGTTCTATATACTTCATTATGACTGGACAGTGATGGAATGGTGATCTCCCAGCATGGATAGGATATGACCTTACCTTGTCAGAATTGCGGTAGATAAAATATTCTATAGCAATTTAAAAATGCTCTCACAGAATGATGATATATTCTTAATTGGATTGTACATCATCAAGATTTTCATAAGTAAGTAAGATCAAGGGCTTGATTACTCTATTCCACTCTACAGAGCCTTTACTAAAGTTAGAGGATATACAAAAAACCTTGCAAGTTAGAATTGTCATGTGACAGAGCAACAAATAGAAAATTTCATCCTAGAAAGCAGATATATACAATTTGTATTCATCAAGCTATAAAGAGCATTCAGGGTTTTAAAATCATCATGATATGTTATGATTAGTTAATCATAATATACTGATCATTCTGTAGCCAAGTCCATGGAAGTGAGGGCTATTATTTCATTTTACTTCAAGACAGGTTTTTGGAGTGATTGCACAGATGCCAAAAGTTTTACAAAATCTCATTTAAATTCCATCAGAAATACTTTATGAAAATAGTACTGTAGAGACTTAAGCAGATGCTTAATTTTACCACCAGAAACAGTGTTGCAAGCAGGGAATATCATAATAGTAACATTAAGCAGGTGCAGATGGAGCTGGAGCTCAGATCCTTATGGATTATGTCAAGACTCAAGAGAGTTTTATTGAAAGTAATTGAATCAATTTAATTTTGGAGAGGAAAATGGCAAGATTAATAGGCATTTGATTTGTAATTTATTGTTTTCAGGTTTTCCTTTAAAGATTAGTTAAACAAACTTTTTAAGCAGTGATCATCCTTTAAAGTCTATTTCTAAGAAGGAGGAATTTTTCCGTGGAAGATACAGGAGAAGGACTAGTTCTTATTAGTATTTTATATCTGTGTGTGATTTTTCAAGTGAAAAATGTGTTGGCATTGAATTTTCTTAGAGTTAGAGGGTGTTATTACTTTTTTCTGCAAGCAGGCATTAATGAACAATTTGGTAAACATTGTATCCCATTTGGATAGTACATGTGAACAGTAATATAAAGACAAATAATGCCTAATGTTATGAAATTCGTTTTCTTTTTCTGTGCTGAAGTCTCCTTTAGATGTTGCAAAAGTTGGAAAGGATACTACTTTTGGAAAGGTTAGGAAATGTTAATGATTAGGCACAATAACATTTGACATTCAACGTCAATGAATAGCTGCATAATTCATGCATAAAGTGTATGTCATGGTTCTGGAAATCTGAAGTAAACTGAATTTATACTCAGTTATGCTAAAGATTAATAACTAGTATACATATTTAATACTCAGTAAAGCTGAACATACAGTTGAAAAATGTATAAAATTCTTAGTAAAGTACATTTATTCTTTTTCTGGAACACCCAATGCATCTTCCTTTCATCTCAGTATAAAACCAGTGGTACGTCTGTATACTGCCATAGTAAAAGGGTTTGCTTACTTATATGTTGTAACAGTTTATTTGGTCTCATAATACCCCACGAGCTAAAAAGCAAACTTTTTTTCATGTATTATGTTACATATTTCAGACTACAGGCAGACATATGGTGATGACTACTAGAAGGCTAGGTGATTTGTTTCTTGTGTATATAAATGTTGCAAAACACAAACTATTTGCTGATTCAACTGAAGGAAGTTAACTAAATGATTTGATAGAAAAGGGCATTGTTACTATATTGACAATATTGACAAAAATACTCTTGCCTCTTACCTAAGCCGATATGCTGGTCAGTGGAGAAGAAAACTTTGGTTTTCAACAAAATTACTGTTTTTATTAACACAGTATTAAGTCAGTATTTTTTTCAGATGTTTCTACCAACATCATGAGAGAAATCAGGTAACACATTTTGCTCAGGTTCAGTTCATCTATTTTACACCAGAGAATTCATATTGAAGGAGGAGAATTATTTCTCCCTGTTGGCTGCATTAAGACCTCTGACCATATAAATTGAGCTAAGATTGTCCTCAGGAAAATAGTGTTCTATAACATAACAGTATTTTTCAGTTGCATGGTACAAATAAGTACCCTGAACTGGCTTTGAATATTTAAAATGGCAAAAATACCAAACTAGTTTTACTTCTTTAGTCAAATGGTTGCCTGTTGGTTGGTTTTATTTTCCTTTTATATTTTAAGAAAATGTACATGCAAAATCTGTTCCACTTCTGCTATGGAGGACATGAACAGAGATACCACAGAATTATTTGAGAAATGGATTTCTCCATTTAGTCTTTCTCCATTTTTCAGTGTGAAGTCTGAATAATATTGCTGAAATCAACCAAAAATTAACCTTCTCCAATCCCTGCATTAAAGGTATTAAAAAGTACAGCTTATATTTTACTACTAAGTGCATCATAACCTATTGTGTCTACTTTTGCCATACTCTGAAGATTGAGAATAACAAGTTCCTGATAAGCAATCAGGCACATATAGCTTAGAAATGAGGCTTTTATATCCTCATACGATTCTTAAATGGTCTATTTTTTTTCTTTTTTCTATTTTTTTTTAAAGATACTATCTTCTAAACTGTGTTGGCTTCCATGTTACTTATGAAAATATGTGGGGAGAGGGAAGGAGCTTAAGTATTTATGTTCATCCAATTATTAATTCGAGACAGGGAAGAAGAGCCATGTATTTTTCTTTTAGGCTGGCCATAACTCAGGATGCTATTTTAGATGACTAGGGTTTGCTCATCTTGGAGCGTTTGAAACTATATATGAGCTTGTGGTGTCCGATCTCAGCCTGCGGTAAGACTTCTGGAGTTGCTCTATGGCTCTGCTACCAAGATCTGGCTAGCATTCCTCTCTCTAGTCACATTTTCCTTGGCAGAAATTGGTTTCTCTGTGTTGTTCAGTAACTAGTACTGGCTAGTAAAGAAAACAAAAAGATGTTTTTGTTGTCTAGAACAGCAGGGGAACCCTGAAAATAATGACAAGTTTTAAATCAAGAAAGTGAAGAAAAGTTTTAAGATCAAGAGAAATTTTAATCAGTGCCTGTTGCTTGTGGTGCTGCTTGAAAGAGAAGGAAAAATGTGTGGAAAATTGGATATATTTGAAACTGTAAAGGCCAACTGGCTAAGATATGACCAATGGATAATGATTTGTAGGAGCTAGCATAGGGCTGTTTGCATACAGAGGGCTGCATAGGAACATGGTCCCCATGAACACTGAACACAGGAGTTTCATTGGGCACTATTAATAGGAGAGCCAGCCTCTTCCTCCATTGGCAAATTTGCACCTGTTGATACATATCTTCCACTTTGGACAGATATATATATAAATAGAAGTTTCTGACTTTGCTTGTTATTTAAAGTACTGGGATTTGGAGGGGACCATTGCCATGGGACTCAGAAAACAGAGAGTAAGAAGTGGAATATGTGTAATAATTGTAGCAGATACAAGAACAAGATTAATTTGGCTTAGAGGTGATGATAGAAGATTAAAAGACGAGGTAGAAATGAGCCCCCCAGAAATGACAGATCTGTGACTGGAGGCAAGTTTGGGATGTAGTCTTTAGAACCAATAATGTAATCTTACACAAATCTAATTTACTTATGGTGAATTTAGTAGCAGGGAAACTAAGAGGAAAATAAGAGATGTTCCACTTATGACCTAATCTGCTGTTAGTTTCCATACTGAAGGAAATTTTGTTTTAATATTGACGTTCCATTTTCTTCTCCTTGAGGTCCAGAGATGGTTTTAATGTGAGCTGCAACTCAGGTGCCAAACACTCAATGCTATTTTGCATTGTGTCATGCTTGGCAGTTTAAACAAGTGTGCTGATTCCAGAAGGAAATACTGTAAGGTAAAACCTGCTATAAGAAAAGCTAAAGTCAGATCTAGAAAAAGCATAATCTAATGCACTGCATTCTAAAAATATCAGGTGTCAAACTATATCGTTTTGATACCGCAAAGTACAGAAGGAATAACTACAAGCTCACAGTTTCATTAGTGAGTAAAGAGAAGATAAAAAGATTTTTTTGTACAAACTCACATATCCTGTGAGTAGGAATGGTAATTATTTATTCACATTGCCTTTTTCAAACAAAAAGAACCAATCTACCAGTTTTCTGAAAACATGCTGTTGGTCTGCTATTTACATTTTTTCTTGTTGATTTGGAAACATATACCAGCTAAATAACCAAACAGGGGTAGCTAAAAGTTTACATACCCTATATGCTAGTAGTAAATGCAAGCAAAATCAGTTACTATTCTAAGGTATGGAACTCATCGCTCATTAAACCAAGTACAAAAAGATTGCTCTGTCTATTGGAATGCTTCTGTACTCTGCATGGAAAACTTGGTCTTGATATAAAAATAATCTATCATATGTAAACAACATTAGGATACCTTTAGAAATATTATGTGAGGGTGTTCTCTATGTGTATAGATACATAAGTGTATGTGTGTTTGTGTGTGTGTACGTGTGTGGGTGTGTACGTGTATGCACGCATGTGCGTGAGAAGGATGTCTTCCATTCTGCCTAATTTTGTAGAATACAGCTCATTATATGCAATACACAAATCAGTGTGTATAATGGCTAGATTCTATTATTTAATATGAAAAATTACTGTACCCAGTATTAAGGCTGAAAACACTTTGGCAGAATACTTGCGTGGGTGTTGTTTTTCAACTGTGTAGTAACAGACTTACAGCATCTTAAGAGAGTGTTTTTTGATGTCATAAAATACAACTTCAGTGAAACTTGCTGTGCATTTTTGGAAGTTGGATCTGTGTACTTTTCTTGGATAGCACACGTTCACATTAGACTTGCACTGAAGGTCTGGCTAAAGTTACTTAAAAAAGAAAAGGAACCTCAGAATCTCAGAAGTTAAAACTGATACTGTTCTTAATTCACAGTGTTATGAAACATCACTGTTTTCAGGGAAACTGGTACCTGAAGCTAAACTGTGCCTAATATGTTGAGATATTCTTCATACAAATTCATATAAGGGTACACAAAATACTGACAGTATGATTGAATATATGACAAATATGGTCAAAGTGGTATCCAACTGAAAGTTGCAGCTCTTTCGATTCTTTACCTACAACAGGAGATTGTCCATATTTATGAATGCAGAGTTGACAAGAGATCCTGTTAAGAATTCATGTACTTGCTTGAGGTTAAGATCATCCCTTAATGACCTTAGTAGACCTGTATGTACTGCAATTTACTACATCACTCTGCACAGAACATTTAATAAATAAATAAATAAATAAATAAACAATTCCTAAGTTTTGATCTCTTGCTAGTAAAATATTAATATCTTGAATGAAACTTCATAGATAGAAGATAGATAGGGGAAAAGTATTAGATCAGACTATAAAAAGCCTACATAAGTAAGGTATCATTTAGGCAAACATATTCTATATTTTGTAATGGTTCCTAAACCACATTACAAAACATATGTTCTAAAGAACATATTTTAATCAAAGAAATAGCTCAGCTGTGTACAGACTATGGTGATTTCTTCAATATGATTCAATTCAATTGATACATATGAGCTGTTCTGATAGAAGTAATCAGCTCAAGTCTGCACTCTTCTTAATGCTTTTGTTTATTTCTTAGTGCATTTTTTCACCTAAGTACTGTGCTTTACTTTGGGTGTCAAAGATGCTTTTCTGGTGTTCTTTCAATAAGAAATGCATTTGGTTACCTATACCAGGAATAGTGCAGTTAGTTAGAAAACTAAACAAATAGAGCTATCTGACTAGGTAATAGCCCTTTGGTTTTTTTTATTTTTTTTGCACCACATCTTTGTTTTCACAAAACACATTAATGGCAATCAAAAAGTATATACATACTTCAGCATGTATTAGCATGTCTTTGTCTAAATATCTGCAGTACAATGATAGAGCATGGTGTTTGAGATTAATTGATTTTGATTGTAAGAATGTGATATTAACAGGGACAGTGTTTTGTTTTCACTGATGATAATTTTGTGTCAGAAGATCACATCTTTCAACTGATTGTGAAACAATGCTTTATAATGAACCTTCTTGCTGTATCTGATACACACAAAGAAAAAAAAAGTGTCTTATTACTATTTACTTTCTATCACAAGAGACTTTTTGTTACGACACTATAAAATCAGATACCTAAATGAGGACACCTAGCACTTATGAATAAATAATGTAATAAAGTGAACCAGCTGTTGCAAAATGCTGCCTTGGGGGAAAAAAAAAATCTATGCTTGGTCTCCCTACCTGGGAGAAAAACAATAACCACTGTCTGCTGTATTATACAAAATATATATTCTCACAAATTTTCATAGCAAACATCACAGCTGAACTGTGAAACAGAAAGATTCTCAACAAAAAGATTCTCAAGTTGCTTGCTGTTGCTATTTATGCTGCAAGATTTTTCAGGTAACAGTGCTAATTCTATTCTGGAAACCCTTGATCCTGGAGAAATTCTTGTCCTGCTTCTTTACACATTATTCTTGGGGAAGAATCAGTATTTTTCTCTTGTTTAGGGCCAAGGAAAATAAAAGAGCTTGGAAATAAAAGAAGAGAAGAGAAAGAAAAAGAGAAAGGAAAAGAGAAAAACAAACAAACAACCCACAAACAAGTGTCATTATATTCCAAATATAGTTTTATGTTTTTAATTTCAGTAATGCTTTCAAATACTGGAGAAGCATAGACCACCTCTTAACCCCATATTCAGCAGCATTCAGCTCCATGTTCACCACTTAACAGACTGAGTTCTCACCTTATGGTTGCTTGGAATAATTGAAATTTCCTCAAAAAAAATGCAGCTTTTAAATGCATCTGAACACGGCAGAATTGTGCATTTTAGAATGAAAAAAAATCTATTTTCTTTTGTTATATATAGATATTTTACTCAGTAGTTGTCCCTTGCTGCAACAAAGAGAGCAAGGATTTTGATAGGCACCTTTGGCAAAATTACACAAAAATAGAAAAAAAAAAAAAAAAGGTGCGACATAGCCCAGGCATTTTCCTTCAGGAAACTAGTGTCAACAAGTTATTTGAGTTTCTAGTGTGATATTTACATTTATTAGAGTGGTAAGGGTGAAATTATTCAGAACAAGTAGAAGCACAATGTTGGCCTCAGCTTTACATGTAGGAAAGTTGACAAGCCCTGATGTCCATTACTCAAGGGAGTGTGTAGAGATCTGCATATAAAATTGAGATCAAAGGTGTCAGTAATCTGTAAGATAATTTTATTGCCTAAGAATATGAATGCAAAGCAGAATAAATTATAGTGAAACTTTCCCTGCTTTCATCTCTGATTTTAGGAAAGAGCTGTAAGTCCTCCCTCTGTAATTCTGGAACACAGGGGACCTCAAACTGTTTCTCTGCAGTTCATCTCTTTGAAGGCACTCTGGATAGAATCAGTCAATTCTGTACTATTGAGCCCAGTCTATGAAATTGTTTAAAACTCACAATTCAAGTAGCAATATAATGCATAGTAACGTATAACAGTGAAAAACATCTACTTAATTCAGGACTTTGAACTGAAAAGTAAACTCAGCTCTCACGACTTTACTTCTTACAAGCGTTACAGCCCATGTTCATGGCTTGAATGCAAAGAGCAGTATATTGAACATTCCAGATTTATGCCACCACTAGCACTCATAAGAAGACCAATGTACCATGAAAGCCTTGGAGCATTAGCAGCATGTTCCAATCCCTTGCCCATGGAGGATTACTATCTCTGTAATCTATCAGTAAGTTTCCCGGTTTGTGAATTTTTGATATTTTATTGCCTATGTCAGGATATCTATTATTTTTAAAGAGTCATGAAGCCACCTGACTATCTAAAATTAGTTTTATCCTGTTAAATTGTTATTTTCTAAATATCATAATGTGAAAAGAAAAAAAAAAGGTAGAAAAAGGTAGAGACTTAAAATCCAGGGGGAAAAAAGTTTAAAATGATGCAGTCCAAGTTTTACAGTGTCCAGTAAAAACTTTGGAAGTTTGGATTTTTTAGTACTACATTTATATATCTGCCTGATCTCTCTTGCATTCTCTACTTAAGCTTCTTCTAAATGAGCATTTTAACTGTCTGAGAAAATACCTACTTGTAATTTTGAATGATAATTTCAAAGAAGCTGCCTGGTACTTTGAAGACCTCCAGAGAAGGAGATTCCACAACCTCCCTGGGCAGCCTGTTCCAGTGATCTGTCACCCTCACTGTAAAGAATTTTCCCCTCATTTGCAGGTGGAACCTCCTGTGCTTCAGCTTGCAGTTATCTTTACCTGTCTGGAATAAGTGCTATCTTGTTCCCTAGTAGGTCTCTGGAAAGCCTCCACAATATCTCCCTTCAAAAAGAGTTTTCAGAAGTTCTAAAAAGAACCTAGTTACTACTGCACAAACTGCTTTCCATTAGGTGTACTCTAGGCCTAGCTCTTATATAGTCTCACCCTAGAACTGACTAACAGGGTTAGGGTTGATGGACCAAAATCAGGGGTCAACTAGAATAAAGGCTCCAACTCCCTCTGACAGGAGGCAAACAACAGAGCTTGTTAGCAGCAGTTATACCTAACTAGAGCTCTGCAGAAGTATAAACAAGAGGTATTAGAAATCTGTGTGCGGTTGCAGGATTATGGTGAAATAGCTTGCATGACTGGAATTACTGCAATGAATTGGTAAGAACTTTTTTAGGAAAAACAGTTCAGGAAGGAGAGAAGGAGGAGTTGCTCATTACGTGAGACAGCTATAATGTATGGAGCTCTGCCTGGGGTGGACAAGAGGCTGGCTGAGAATTTATCAGTAGGGATTAAGAGGCAAACTACTATAGGTGACCCTATATTATATTTCTGCTATAGGTCACCTGATCAGGGGAAGGAAGATGATGAGGTCTTCTACAGACAGCAGGAAGTAACCTAACAATCATAAGTACTTGTTTTTGAGAGGGATTTCAACCACTCTGATATCTGCTGGAAAGGCAAACCAAGGCACAAGCAGTCCAGAAAGTCCCTGTAGAAAGGGTGGTCATTGGTGATAACTTTTGGATATAGGTGATGGAGGAGCTAAGGAGGAGAAGTGTGCTGCTGAACTTGAAACTAACAAGGAAAGGACTAGTTGGAAATGTGAATATTGGGGGTTGCCTTGGCTACAGTGATCATGAGATGACGGAGTTCTTTCTATGAGGAGGAAGCTGGGCAAAAAATAAGATCACAGCACTGAACTTCAAGAGAGCAAACTGGCAACTTCTCAGAATAATTCTGTGGGATAGAGCCCTAGAAGGAAGAGGAGTTTAAGAAAGATAATTAATATCCAAGGATTACTCTAAGATTAAAAATGGTACATTTCAGTGATCTGAGCTGAGTAGAGTACAGGAGACATTCATATAAGAATAAGGAGTGCCTGGCAAAACTCAGAAGAAAAGTGTGTAGAAGGTGGCATCAGGGACAGAGCACTTTGAAGGAATATAGGAGCATTGTCTGAGTATTCAGAGATGGGATTAGGAAGGCCAAAGGCCCATTTGGAGTTTAATCTGGCAAAGAATTTCAAGGACAGCACAGAAACACAAAATGGTTAAGGTTGGAAGGGACCTCTAGAGATCGTCTAGTCCAATGCCCCTGCTCAAGCAGGGACACCTAGAGCACATGGCACAGGGTGCCCTCTAGGTGGGTTTTGAAGACCTCCAGAGAAGGAGACTCCACAACTTCCCGGTGCAGCCTCTTTCAGGGCTCTGTCATGCTCACAGTAAAGAAGTTCCTCCTCACCTGGAGATGGAACTTCCTGTGTTTCAATTTGTATCCATTACCCCTTGTCCTATCACTGGCCGCCACTGAGAACAGTTTGGTTCCTTCCTCTCTATATTCACCCTTCAAGTATTTGCACATGTTAATCAGATCACCCCTCAACCCCTAATTTGGTACTAGTGCTCCATTACGGATCTGGTCCTCCTCAGTTGCAGGACCCTGCACTTACTTGTCCTTGTTGAACCTTATGAGGTTACTCTCTGTCCAAGTCTCCAATCTGTTTGTTTTTAAAGCATCTGTTACGATGAATCTGCATTCCAGACTTTTGATAGTCCTACCATAACTATTTTATCAGTACTGCTCACTGTGATGGTATCAAAACTATTGCCTTTCTTTTCCTGTAACCTAGATGAAATTCCAAGGATTAAAAGAATGGAGACAATTAATCTATGAATCTCAATTTTAAAATAGGATTAAAGAGCTGATTTGAAGAGGTGTCAATTAAAAGTAAAAAAAAAAAAAAAAAGAAAAAAAAGTGTTGCTGGTGTCCGGTGCACTGTCCGTCTCCAACTGCTCCAGAATTCAGGGAAGGCGCGGCTAGTTCTGCTTGTGCAGCATGGCTCTCCTATCTCTTTCCGTAACATCGCAAGATCTTCCCAATGCTATGCCTTATGCTAAATCATGTCTTATGCCACATTACTTACTTATGCTAAGCTTCCTACATTTCTAAGATCCCTACATTTCTAAGATCCCTACAATTTTTTTTTTCTTCTGTGGAAACTTTGTAGGATTTCAGGAAAAAAAAAAAGATTTAAGTCCCAAATTGGGATGACAACCTGAAGTGTTCCTTTTGAAAAGTGTTCTTAATTAGAGTGGACCCAATGTTTTGCATCAACAACTTGAAATCTTTTTGATTTATTCTATTTTTAAAAATCCCTTAATATAAATTTCAATTTGAAAGAAAAAGTTATTTAATAACAGTATCTGGAAACTCCTCACTCTATAAAAGTTGAGCTAAGATACTTGATCAAAATTAAAACATGTTTCACATTAAAAAAAATAGCTTCAATAAATAGCTTCTGTTGCAAAAGGGTTTTAACATCACAACTTTTATTTCCATTAGCTCTCCTCTGGGTCTTCTTCCATACCGTATCAGCAGGTGTGCATCTAAGGAAAGCCTTTTTTTTTTTTTTCTCTGAGTATATACTATGGTTAAAGCTTGCAATGAATACCATGCTTTCTGTATTATGCTTATGTATTATGAATACCATGCTTATGTAGTGCTGAATAACTGCTACTGACATTGCATGATTGTGCACAGCACACACTTGAAGACACAAAAGAACTGCTTTAGCCCTCCTCAGCGATCGTAAAAAACTTTCCAGACAATGTAGTCTACATTCTCCTGTTTTCCAGGACCTTTCAAAAATGGCTGTCCCTTAGCACTCAGGAGTTCATCTCATTAAGGTCCATAGCCTTGTGGATATCACGTTTACCTAAATGATCTCATACCCAAACCTCCTTCACCAAAGGAAGGTCTTTCTCCAGACTTCCTCCATTCTCCAAGGTCTGGGATTCCTAAGGATTGGTATTAACAGTAAAGACTGAAGAAAAGGTGCCTCTCTGTCTTCTCTATAATTTTCATCACCCTGGTACCCAACCTATTCAATAATGAGCCTAGTCTTCCTTTTGTTGTTGATGTATTTAAAGAAGCTCTTTTTATTGTCCAGTACATATTTTTTGCACCAGCACAGATTAGCAGTTGACCTGCTGGAAAGCAGCTCTGCAGAGAGGGATCTGGGAGTCCTGGTTGACACCAAGGGCCAATGGGACCCTGGCCTGCATCAGGAGGAGTGTTGGCAGCAGTTCGAGGGAGGTAATCCTACCCTTCTGCTCAGTTCTGGTGAGGCCACACCTGGAGTAGGGTGTGCAGTTCTGGGCTCCCCAGTATAAGAAGGATGTGGAGCTTCTAGAAAGGTCCAGTGGAGAGCAACAAAGACAATTAGAGGAATGGAGCATCTATCATATGACGAAAGACTAAGTGAGCTGGGTTGGTTTAGCCTGGAGAGGAGAAGACTCAGAGGAGGTCTGATCTATATATAAATTCCTGAGGGGAGAATGTAGGGAGTGGCCAAACTCTTCTTAGTGGTGGCCAGAGACAGGACAAGAGGTAATGGTAATGTTTCAACAACATTGAAACACAGGAGGTTCCATCTGCATGTAAGGAAGAACTTCTTTCCTATGAGGGTGACAGAGCACTAGAAGAGCCTGCTCAGAAAAGTTGTGGATTCTTCTTCTCTGGAGATATTTCAAATCTGCCTGGTTGTGACTGTGTCCCACATGCTCTAGGTGTCCTTGCTTGAGTAGGAGCTTGGGACTAGATGATCTCTAGAGGTCCCTTCCAACCTCAACCATTCTATGATTCTTTGATTTGATATAAATTTGTATGAAAATGTTGCTGAGAGATTCTAGTACAGGAGGAATGTTTAAAAAAGCAGACAAACAGCATGGAAATCAAAGAATTTAAAAGATAAAATGGAAGTAGAATGTCTGTGTATCTTAGTGGAATGAATGGTGTCTATGATCAACAGTATGATCCAAATTATGCAAGATAAGAGTGATTTGTAGTTGTCGTGACAAAACTGCCTACTAAAAAGAGATTTACAACATCCTGCAGTATTTAGTAAAGTCAGATGTAGTGTTCTTTTCAAATGTAATGGGGAAAGATAAGAGAGAATATAATAATGAAAGATTACAGAACAAAAGAGGGAATAAGGGCAGATCTGTTGGCAAAGAAAGGCAAAAGTTGATGTTACAAAGGGAAGTAGGATTCTACAAGGAAGCAAGGTGCATGCTGAAGGCAAAGGTGAGATCACGTAGTATTTATGGAGAAATAGGATAAAAATGTGAAAGCTAAGAGATGAGGGAGACAAGTAACAAGCTGGTTTTCTAGGAGGCATAGATGCCAGCTGCTCATTCTAGAGAAGTCTTCAGGAGGGAAGGCATGACAAAAAATATATCCATAATTGTTTTGTCTCTTTAAATAATAATGTGGAGAAGTAAAAAAAAGGAAGTGTACTCCAGAACATCCATAATAAAGGTAACATATGGTCTCTGGGCCACTTCTCGAGTAACATTTATACACAGGCTAGGAATTATGTCAAAGCTTCTTTTACACTTGCTAGGTAAATATCTATCTACTCATTGTCCTTATGGGACATACTGGATTCAAAGTCTGGCAATTCATACTGTATAACTTCTTTTTTTCTTGTTTCGCCTGAAGAATAACTATCTAGTATCCCTGGAAGTACTGACAATAGGATAATTCAGCAAGAGAGATATGAGTGGATATGGGTGGATATGAGAGTGTGATTGTGCTAAAGACTATCTAGCTTAGGTTCCATGTTTTGTAGTAACAGTAGTAAAGTGAGAGCTGAAATACTTCAATGAGCCACTGGAGAGCCCAAAATGGAATATTTCCTTGGAGGTTTAAGTTCACTAAGTTTACTTGTCTTCTTTTGGAGCTGTGTTACTTCCAGACTACTGTAAAACAGATTTCAGGGTTTGCTTCAGCAATTAACTACATAACATATAAGGTTAGCATAGTGCTAGTTTTCACCTTCAAAATACAGAATTGATAGTTCATTTCTTGGAGCAAAGAAGAAAACTTTTTGCTTGTTGGCTGTTTCTATCTGATGAAGCTCATCTCGTGCAGAGTTACTATGAGAAGATGTGTGTTCTATTGAGATTTATGTCCAAAATTTATTTGCCAATCTACTTAAATTGCTCTAAAGATTCCAGATGCTCAATCTCTTACTATTTTTTTCATTTGCAGTTGGATTTAAATGAAATTTCTGTAAGTCTGAAGAATGACTCCATCTTGGTCTTCACGAAAATACATATTCTTATAGTTTCATTTTAAGAAAATAAAGCATATTTTCTAAAACAAGAAAATATCTTTCAGATCCTTCTTTAAATTGAAATGATCTAATGCTCTAACACTTGAAATCTGCAATTTTTATATTTTTATTTAATCTGTTATAATTCAGTAGTTTCACTTAGAAATTTATGCAGTCACATCAAAAAATCTCATTGATGCTTTTTAAGCAATAGATCGTCATTTTCAGTGGTGGCCAGCGATAGAACTAGAGGAAATGGCTACAAACTGAAGCATCGGAAGTTCCACAGGAACTTAAGAATAAATTTTTTAGCAGTGAGGGTGACAGAGCCCTGGAACAGGCTGCCCAGAAAGATTGTGGAGTCTCCTTCTTTGGAGATCTTTAAAACCTGCTTGTACGCAGCTCTGTGCCACATGCTCTAGGTGACCCTGCATGTGCAGAGGGGTTGGACTAGATGACCTCTGGAGGTCCCTTCCAACCTTAAACATTCTGTCATTCTATGGTTCTATGATTTGTTAGAGTTACAGTGCTGCCATCCATTTACAGTTGAAGGATTTTACACATCTACAATGAAATATGTAAAATATATTTAGAGCTATATATACAGCTTTACGTGAGCTACATAAAGTGGTATGGCCCAATTTCATGAAACCAAAGAGAAAACAAGAGAACAAGTAATAAGTGAAGGCAGACAAAAAGACTCTGAGAAGAGGTGTTTATATAGCATACGTCTCCTGAGGCCCTCAAGGAACAGATATTTCTTTATTCTCCCAACCAATGTCAGGTAACAAAGTTTCGCTGATTTGGATGAACCCTAGCACTACATGGTTCTTGTTCAGGACTGCTGGCTAGTTGTGTTTATATTTGCAACATAGAGTCTGAGGACTTTGTAGACCTAGCACTCTTGTTTTTTAGCCTGATAACAAATAATAGGCTCTTTTGAGATCATTGATTCAGAATCTGTGGTTATCTGAAGGCATGTATGTTTATCTATAGGGTCTACAAGTCAGCCCTTCTTGCTTTCTCCATCAAAGACACAAGTTTATGATGGTTGGCTCAGAAAGTTGTGTTTGTGAGATGGAGGCCGAGGGGCAGAACACTGCTGGGTCTGCTATACAAGACATATGAGACTTGTATAGCAAACTTGGTAAAGTTTTCTTGCAGACTTGAGCAAAGCTTTCTGTAAGGTAAGCATCAAATAATGCTCTCTTTAATTTAGCAAGGAGCAGATCTTCAGTGATCAGTATTTCCTTGCAATGGAGCTGAGATTATTCCTATCAGCAATTGCTGGGAATTACTGGTAACAATCTCTCTTATCGGTAATTTGAAGAAAGTATAGGAAATTTAGAAGAACTTCGTGTTTTTCCTATTCAGATTTCTCATTCTCTTATTTTCTTATTTATTATAGAAAGATTAATTAGGATGATTAGCTAATCAAGTATAAGACCAGAGAAGTCTTAGACATTACCAAAAATAAAGAAAGGAGTAAAGTTAGAAGGGAACTCTAGGAGTTGTTTAGTCCCTTTGCTCTGTTCCAGATAAGGACGAACTATACCCTCTATCATCCTTGCCATATGTTTTTCTAATCCGTTCATAAAAGATTTCCATGATGGAGATTGTCTAGGATCCTTAGGGAAGTTTTTCCAGGCGGTAGTTAGAACTATTTGAAGGACTGAAGGATTTACTGCTTGAAAAATTAAAGTGTTTTCTGAGTGTTCAATCTAAGCTTTCATTGTCAAGATTTAATCTCCCACTTTTTACTCCTGTCAGCTATAGACAGGAAGACTGTTCATTTATTTCCTTTACATAGGCATCTTTTGAAATATTTAAAAAAAATTGTGAGCTGAGCTGGGCTCCTGCATAATTAAAGCTATGGAATTTCACTAAACAAGTCCTGCAACAATTCTGCAACAACAGTTCGAGATAGAAAACAAGAGAATCCTATGGATATGGTATCAAAACTAAAAATAATAGAGAATTCCCCAATCCTACTAGATTCCAAAGATCTTTTAATGAATTTTCTCTTTCTCTTGTTCTAGCCAAGTTTTTAGCCTAGTTACGTTCCCTCACACACATGATGAATTGTTTAATAGTAAGATGGAAATGGAACCTCATAATAGTTCAATCACTCATCCAGGTTAAGTTCAGGATGCAAAAAGGTAAAGATTTTTCATAACTCTACTTTTTAATCTGTATATAATCACTTGATTACAAGAATGATCAAAAATGTAAATTAATTCAAAAAAATCTTTTACCATTTCTTAATTAAAAAAGACTTCATTTCAAAGCAACTTATATTTACATCTTGCATTCTGAAATAATCAAATTTTAAACAAAAGCAAAGAAAATTTAAAACTGTAGTAAACATTTTTTTCACCTTTGCTAAGAAAATGGAAGGTTTCTATGCATTGTTTAAAATTTTAATTTTAGTTATTGAAAATATTTACCATATTTACCATTTCTACCCATCTGCATACTTTTTAAAGAGCCAAAAAATGTGAACTGGTGTCTTGTAAATCCCTAGAATAATGGTCTGGCATGTCATGAAAGATAGAAGATAGAAGATCAACATTGAAAGCAGAAAGTAATTCGAAGCTGGTAAATTAAATAAAATTAAGGCCTTAGAGGTAAATATATTAAAAATGGGATTAAAATAAATTTCTTTTTTTGTTACAGACTAATTTCAAGAGGATACTTCTTTATTTTTTTCATAATATATTTTAATATAATCAATATAATTATAGAAATTGTCAAGAAGAAAAAAAGAAAAGGTTTAATCATCTAGGTTGAATTGCTACCTTTCTTACTTGAACAATAGATTATGTTGGAATTTAGAAAGGATTTTTTACAGCCAGTTACATCAAGATAAAATTATTTATTTTTTAAAGGAATATTTTACACTCACAAATAGTTAAATTATAAAGTAAAATGTTATCATCAGTAATAGTAAAAATGGAGACGTCTCGTAACGATTGTAACCTTTTATAATGGTTGTAATTGAGTAATCTTTAAATCCTAAGTAACATGAAAAGAAGATGTCGAGTAAAATTGGACAAAAGTTACCTGATTTTTTTTCATACAGTTGTTTTTGTGCTACAAAGCATTTGCTAAGATCATTCATTACTCTGAAAAAACATTTGAATTGCAGTTGCCATATTTTTATTAGGGAGGGAGTCATCTTTTATTTTTTTTTCTATGAGAATGGAGACTACTGATGTTGATTTGAGTGCTTAATTGCAAGTCTTGGAATGCCACAGGCTAAATGCTGAAACATTAATGAAATCCTCAGAAAGCAAGCTGACACTCCAGAGGGCTGTGCTGCCATCCAGAGGGACCTGGATAGGCTGGAGAGTTGGGCAGAGGGAAACTCACGAGGTTCGACAATGACAAGTGCAGGGTCCCGCACCTGGGGAGGAATAATCCCAGACACCAGTACAGATTAGGAATTGACCTGCTGGAAAGCAGCTCCGCAGAGAGAGACCTGGAAGTCCTGGTTGATACTATGTTAACCATGAGGCAGCAGTGCCCTTGTGGCCAAGAAGGCCAATGGGATCCTGGCCTGTATCAAGAGGAGTGTTGACAGAAGTTCGAGGGAGGTGATCCTACCCCTCTCCTCAGCTCTGGTGAGGCCACACCTGGAGTACTGTGTGCAGTTCTGAGCTCCCCAGTATAAGAAGGATGTGGACCTTCTAGGGAGGGTCCAGTGGAGAGCGACAAAGATGATTTACAGATTATATTAATGTGAATCAATAAATACTTGAGGGGAGAAGGTAGGGAGGAAGTGGCCAAACTCTTCTCAGTGGCGGCCAGAGACAGGACAAGAGGTAATGGGTATAAGTTGAAACACTTAGAAGGAGGAACTTCTTTCCTATGATGGTGACAGAGCCCTGGAACAGACTACCCAGGGAAGTTGTGAAAAACTCACCTGGATGCGACTCGGTGCCATATGCTGTAGGTTTCCCTGTTTGAGCAGGGTCATTGGACAACATGATCTCTAGAGGTCCTTTCCAACCTTAACCATTTGTGATTCTGTGAATTTGTGAATCTATGATAACTGCTGTGTGTGCTTCTGCGGTGATAATATGAAGCTCCCACATTTCTGTGGACACTCATCAAAAATCTGGTTGCCCTAATCACAGTCCAGGCTTCATCCAAAGACAAATCACCAATGCCTGGGCTGTGTTCGTCACTGTGATTTCAGACATTTACCTTATTTTAGTCAAAACGATGGAATGTATAGCTGTAGAATGGAATGTGGAAGGCTGTAGAACAGATTTTTGTCACTAGAGGATTCCCAACAAATTCTTGTGATTGTTTTCCCTTGGACAGAGTGCACTTTTAAAATTTTCCAGAATTCCAATTCAAAATTGGTGCAACAGATGTGAGGATCAGCCTATATATTTCTAGGAACTATGAGGCTGTGCCACATTGATGTTTTGTCAATGAAAGCTTTTTGTCATTTTTTTTTTCATTTTTTTGAAATATGTTTGTAACACACAGGACATATTTAAGATTCCATATTACTGTAAATCTTCTGGTATTTCCGATGTGTTGTTGGGGCAGTAGGAAGATATACAGAAAAACATTACCTTTGTGGCAATGCTGCATTTTTCTACACCCTGAAGTAGGTTCTCTGAGTTTTTTACATATGCCAGTGCAGTGGATAATGATGCCACAGATGGAAAACATGTAGCAGAATCTTAAAACTACAGGGGGAATATGGCAACAAAACACTATGTGAGAGTCCTGAAAAGATCTCTTACAGCCTTGCCTCTGCTTGTAGGTTGTCTTTTTCTCCTAAATATTCCTGTGCCTTGTCACCCAGCTTAATTATATGGTTATATTTGTGAATAATCAGTATCAAATGATCTTATTCAATTTCTCTGACAACACCAGAAATTCAGAAAATTTGCAGCATAGTGTAGGAAACTTGAACGTGTCTCAGAAAGGAAGTGAAGCAACTCAAATCACCCTATTAGGCTGACAACTCTTGCCAGAAATACTGTTAGCAATCCAATTAGCTTCGTAGCTATTGTATAAGTTCTAGAAATAGCATAGAGTCAGTTCACTTCTGTTTTCACCATTACCAATGATGTACTTATATTATGTTTGCTTTCTATGCCATGTAAATAATTGCAATGGACTCTACTCAGTTTCTTACTGTGCAGAAGTGCCAGATATTTTTTAAACAAAGACATTAGAGGTCTGCTTTGGATGCCAATCACTTAACTCAATCCTGTGTGGAATTCAACTATATTGATTTTACTTCCATAAAGAAGATAAATGCTTAAAACCATTTAAAGGCATGTCACTGCTTTTACAGAAGGCAGTGAATAGAGACTGGCATATTCTTTTACTGCAGGCTTCACAGTGTCCCGTAACTAGAAGTACGTCCAACAGCAGCCATCATGTTATATATCCAGTACTATATCTTGGATGGGTATCTGAAAGCACAGGAACTTTTGCTGCTTACATATATTTGGAAAATTTGTTATAAGAAGGAATGTGTGAGTGGCCTATGACAGGGTAGGACAGAGTAGTTTGTGACAGATTTCTTTCACACACAGTCACAGGGGAAAGAAGGCTCTTATGTGGCTGACTTTTTCCAGACTGAGTAGTATCATCTAGCAGGAAAAAAAAAAGAGCTGACTTGATTACCACCTGAAAGAACTTGGGGCCAAACTAGTCCGGTAGCAGAGGCTCTGAACAGAAAACGTTGCAGCTAGGTACCAATACTAGAAGATTCAAATAGGCAAATTCAGAGCCTGGAAATAAAAGGCACAATTTCAAAAAACAAAAATCATTAGCAATTGGAGTGACCTAATAAGGCTATTCATCACAGAAGTGTTAAAGTCATGATTAGAGCCTTCTCTAACTAGTATTTTATTAATTCAATGATGCTTACTAGACTTACAGCAAAAATTGCCTCAAAGAAGTTCTGGGGCCTACATTGTAAAGGACACCACAACTGAAAAGAGCCTGGTTTAGCCTTAAATTGTGTTAATTTTAAAGGATATTTTCATGTAGTTTTCATAGTTTACTATTCCTTATTGCTACCACTCATAATTTAGAATGAATCAATTAGAAAAAACTACTGAAAGCTTGTGAAGTGATTTTAATACTCTGTATAACAGAGCAACAAGAAAGTTTTACAGTCTTTCAGCAGGCCAAAAAATCTCTTGGCAGATCATTTATATAAGTGAGCCTGAAACCTTTTTTTTTTTTTTTTTTTGTCATTTGTTAAATAAGATTTCAAGCAAGAACCTTAACTAAAGGGACTTTATTATATGACTTCTGTGGCATCCTGCTCAGTACTACTTTCAGGTTCTGAATGTTTTTCCAGTCTAGTACTTCCAAAAGTGAATGAGTAAATGAGGGGATTTGCTGACATAGGCACAGCAGTAAATATTAGAGGTGACTTTCAGAATTTGGGATTTGGTTTAGGATTTTTTCACTATTTTATCTTTTATTTATTTATTTATTTTGAATATCCTTCTTCCTTCCTTCCTTCCTTCCTTCCTTCCTTCCTTCCTTCCTTCCTTCCTTCCTTCCTTCCTTCCTTCCTTCCT
>JAUBOD010000871.1:1680359-1728490 GCA_032353885.1 Nothura maculosa
CTTCCCTCCTTCCTTCTCTTCTTTTTGCTAGTAAATAATTGTATTTATCCAAGAAGTACATTCATCCTTATGTTAAAATAGGAACAAATCACTACATAGAGTACAGCAACTACGTGCCCTCCCTTTCTTTTGTCTGATTGGAAATACACTGTTATATTTCAAGCACCTAAAAAAAAGTTTTAGAAGAGAACTATTATTTTGTTAATCACAGAAATAAAATCTCTACTGTGTTTTTTTTGTTTTGTTGTTGTTGTTGTTTGTTTTTTTGTCTTAGTAGAAATATTCCCTGTAATATATCATTTGGGAAATATTCCACAGTGCCATATATCTGCCACTGAGATTATTCTTCACATGATCCATTTCACCTTGTTGTGTCAATTAATATATACACTGCTTGGACTACTCCAGGGAGATTCCTTGCCATTATAGCTGAGTTTTTGTCAATCATCAGTAGATGATATATGTCCTGCTTCTCTCCGCCCTTACCTTCAGTCCACGCAATGTTCTGTAATTCACATATTATAGATAAGAATGGATTATGTGCAATTACCTATAAGAAATTTGTGAATAAAATAATGGAATTCACAGTGAAATAATCGTACTAGCTAGTAAGACTAGTTGCATTCAAGTATAAGAATTGGCAAGCAGAAGATGTGTCTGTCTTGCAGTACAGGCTTCCATCACCTAGATGGCACTGTTGCCAGAGAATAGAATCAAGGGCAATATAAAATACCAAGCTAATTTGCAGATTTGGCTTTCTTAGCGAGTGCCATATAGTGAAAATAACATTCTGTTGATTAGTTTATTTATTCAAATTTCAGGATTTGTGGTGTGCATGTTAAGGTACTCAGTAATATTTTCATCAAGCTATTTCCTGTGTCTTATAAATTTGGTCATGGTGTCCATATCTCCCTTTGGTTAAGTGCTAGCTAGAGAGAAGACCAAAGCCACATAAAATTAAGGAAGTACATTTATGATGGAGAAAGCCGACTAGCTGGTACACTGACCTTCTCTCCCTTCCTTCATCCATGTGCTGTGTTTTCCCCTCTACACATCCTCTCCTTTTCTTAATTTTGCCAATTTTTACAATTTTGTAACCTACATTGAACAAAAAAAAACTGTTAAACCACTCCCAGGGCTTATCCAAGTTAGAGGAGCTTTCTTTGGTGGTTAAAATGACTTTAAGATGTGATTACGTAAAGATTATGCTTTCTCAAATATGTTGGCCAAGCATATATAGAGAAATGTGAATGAGACCAGGAAATATCATGAGGCATGATGTATGAGGACACTGTGAGCACTGCACTTTGTATGGGAGAGTGAAAAGAAGTGGATAAATCTTGTTTTTGATTTATCAAATCCTTCCTACTTTAAAAAAAACTGACCTTGACACTTTTAATCTTTTCCCCATAAATCAAATGTGTCAAATATCATTTGTTTCTCTTTCATTCCTCTGAACACTATTCAGTCTGACATTGGCTTATTCTTTCTTCATTAGCAAATATTATATTCCATATGGCACTGCAAAGCCAGAAAGAAGGGACATGAAGAACTTCTCCCTGTTCATGAAGATAGTATCTTTGGGAGGCAGTCCGTGTTTCTTTTAGTTATAAAAGGAAATTTTAAGAATCAGTTATGTTTCTAAATCTTTATTTCAGGAACTTGACGAATGCAAAATATGTTGGGAAAGCAATTCATATAAAACAAGTACGCAGGTAGTAAACCTAGGAATTCCAAAATGACTAGATGCTTCTAGATGCCCTGTTCTTAATGCATGTTCTATGATTCCAGAAAGCACGCTCAATACACTTTAATAATCAGGGTCCTTAGCCTTTCATGAAATTGACATTCTTAAATGAATTAATCCTAATTTCTCTTATTGCCTGAAAATGCTGCCTTTTATACCTATCTTAGATACTGCTTTTTAAAACTTTAGAGCCTGTTTTTCATTTCAGTTTCTCTTTCTCCTTCTTTGCTTACTTAGTGTACAAAACACAAAATAAAAAATTCTTATTTTACAAAACTTCTGCTTATAAAATTTTTAAAGTAGTTTTATTGGCCCTATTTATGCCCCTATCCTCTTTTTTATTTTTTATTTTATTTTATTTTTTTTTTAGCTTTCTTACATAAGTCATATTTGCTCCTCAAGCTCATGATGATTATAAAAGTACTCACAGGTGCTTTAAATTTTATGATTGGGAGAGAGGATGTCTTTTGCACCTAAAGAGAAAATATATGTGAGTGGCTAGATACCATGTAGAAGAGTAGTTGCTCTATAGTTTCTCTCTACACCAAAGTGCAGAATTCCTAAGAATCTAAGACTAGGTTAGCATAGCAAGAATTATTTTAATGGTCATATTTGAATAAGGGTTACCAGAGAGAGGTACCTTTAGATAAAAAAATCTAGGTCAAGTAATGATTTCTATTCCTCTGAAGTTTTTCAAGAAACTTCTTTTTTTCAAGAAATCATTTTAAAATGGCTGGATCTTGCTTTCTGCTATGAGTAGATTTAAGAATTCTTAATTTCTTGTATTTTCCCTGCAATAGGAGAGTAGAGCCCATTTTAAAATATCAGTATTCTAAATTTTGTAATTTCAAAATTAAGGCAGAAGTTGATAAATTGAGAAAGTTTTTCATTATTTTTTTCTTTATTGTGCTAATATTTGCTATCGCACAGTTCTGAAATATCTGTTTTTGTATCTTTGTGATTTGTTACAGGATGAAAAGGAGAAGCTGACTTGGAGAGACCGTATGCCTGGATATCTAGCAAACTTCTCACTGATTTTATTTATGGTAATATCATACGTAATTTTCTATATTTTTGGGGAGGTCTTTTTTTTTTGAGTATCACTTTGAAAAAGAAACATGAATGAATGCTTTAAGGGATGATAATAATCTGAAAAGAACTGGGATTATAACTGACAGTCTATGAGATATATGTGCAGTCAGGTAGATTGATTGATTGCTCTCACAGCCTGCTCTCAAATGGTGTAACTGAGGAACCAAAGAAGTAATTGGACTTTTAAAAATTGTCCAATTTGAATGAAGGCCCACAGCTATAGAAAGACTCTTTCTCCAATCTAATATGCTTTCCTGTTTGTCCTCATTCATACCAGGCTTAGTAGATGACCTTTTCTGCAGAATGATGACCTTTTCCACATCTGTTTTGAAGCAATTTAATCCATGTCAGACTAGTTTAATATCCAGGGAAGAAGTAGCTTATCATAACAGATAGACTTGGCCAGATGAAAAGTTGACCCTGACCATGAAAAGCAGAACAGGCACGTGCTGAAAAAAAAAGGTTGTTTGAAAGATTATTAGGAAGAACAAATCTGTGAAACAAAATAAGATCTACAGCTTTCTTATTTTTCTTGTTTTTGTCAACTCTAAATGTGGAAGAAGAATTAGATCACTGCCAAGTTTTGTGCTATTTTGCTTTCTTGCATTATTATGGGGATTATAGGGAATATAGTATTAGTATAGGGAGATTACCCTATACTGTGGGGGTCAAGAGTGCAATAGTGAGTTAGATAAAAGTCCTGTACTTGAATTTTCTGCACTACTTATGTTGATAAAAGCGCTGGGATGATTGTTGAGTTTTTGTTTGCTTGTATGGTAGAAAAAAAAAAGCCAAGAAAATAGGCAAAAAGATTCAATTATGTCAAACTGTTTTCTCAACACAATAAAAAAAAAGGAAAGGAAATTATTTTTTTTTCTTTCCAGTAACATTTGAATGAAGAATGAAATAAAAACTCATAATTCAGATATTTTTATTTTTAAAGAAATAATTTATTTAAAAGAAATGTAAGTAGTTTTATTAGATTTAACCTTTTGCAACTTTTCTGTTTGCTTGTTTGTTTGTTTTTTACAAAAAGTGCTTGTGAACATGATCTGATCTCTTGAGTAGTTTCTCCAAATCATTATATTCAGTATGTTTACCTCATTTTTTTTTTTAAAAAAAGCCCAGCTTTCATCTTCAACCTTTACTAAAACTCTGATTTTTTTTCTTCTGGTTCTTTTACAAATCTGGTGTTTCATAAGATGATTTCCCCTTGAATGTGAGGATCCAGCAAAGCATTGCTTCCTCATTAAAATTAAGTAGTAAATTTCCTTAAAACTGTGTTGTGATTTTGGGCCCTTAGGCCCACTAAAATAATTACAATTGTCTAATCCTTTAAATTTGGATAGTCTTTCATCTAAAGATCTCAAAATGTTTTGCCTAAAGTAATAAATGTACATTGGAATGCATGCCAAAGGCAAAAATGAAGAGAAACACCTACCCTCTCTGTTTCCCACTATGGCTATGAAAATTGCTAATCCATCATTTTATTTATTTATGTGATTATTTCTTTAACCAGAATAACACAGTGCTGTGAAATTTGACTTCCTTTTTCAGGAGCTTAACCTGCACTAGTATGGCTGACTTCTCTCATCTTATGTACCAGAGCCAATCTCTGAAATACCCCAAGATATCAACTGATTTCTGAGACGAAAATATAAATAACTTTTTCTAGGTCAGACTTAAAAGCAGAAAATAGTTTCTAATTTGAGGCAGTAGTTGAGCAAATGCAGGTGTGCCTTTTGTAGTGCACAATACACAAACGAGTTGTTCCAGTCAATGAAGCAGTCATTTGTGTGACTGTATGTACCCGTAGGCCCTTTAGACCAAGTCATCAGAACTTCTTTCCAGATAAAAGCCCTTGCTTGATATTATCTTTGAAATCAAACTACTTTTTTTCCATAAATGCTGTATGGTTGATGTGTGGAACTTTTAATTACTAGGAATCTCCGGAGTTATTAAGCCACTTCAGGACTTTGCAATCATTTTCTTCACTATTTTCTTCATTATTTTTATTTTCACTAATTAATGTATACATTTGTTTGCAGATTATGCTGACATTTTCAGCAGTGTTTGGTGTGATGGTGTACCGTATTACTACAGCAGCAGCTTTGTCATTCAGCACAAATGAGACAACCAGGTCAAATGTTCGAGTGACTGTGACTGCAACTGCTGTCATCATTAACCTAGTTGTGATACTTATCCTTGATGAAATTTATGGAGCTGTTGCCAAATGGTTGACAGAAATTGGTAAAGCTATCGCATCACATTCCTCATTAGTACATTGCATGTATTGACATGAGAGCATGTAAGGAGGTTCTGGTAGGAGAAATTCCCACTGAAGATTGTCAGTGAAAAAAATCAGGCCTGCGGGATGAGATGCTTAGACATGCCACTGGAAACTAGCCACAACATGCAGTTTGACAGTAATTAGCTGAACCATAATGCCATGTTAATACGGCTGTGCTATTGCTGGGATCTCAGCTGATATTTTTGCATTGCGCTGGCTCATTGCCAAAATCACTAGTTCAGAATTTTATACCTGCTGTGTATTTTGATATATAGTTATGTCTCTAGGGATCTGACTCACTACAGGTTAGTGGGTTATTATAAGATTTGGCCAGTTCTGGTAAAACTTAACTTGCAGATCCTTCTCATGACAGAACAGTTATTTCACTGATGTGGTTTTCACCAGATGCCTATCCTTTTTTTTTTTTGTTTGTTTGCTTTTTTTTTATTTTGCTTTATTTTGTTTTGCTATTACAGTGATCTGAAAGGGTTTGGTATTATGTTTTTGCTATTATAATGATATATCAGGTCTGGGCTTTTAATGATAGCAGCTATTTAAGTGTTTTTTAAGCATAATAAACCTGGCAATATACTTAATAAGACTTTTAAATGCAAATCAGTCCTTCTATTACTATGTCACTTAGGGGTTTGCGTTGTTATATCAGATCAAAGTAATTTACAGATAAGGTCCTAATGTGTTTTTTATAGCCATAGTTAATAATTCTTCCAACATTTTTATAAATCACCTCTAATTTTAAATATTTTAAAGGCTAGAGCCTTTCAAAAGAAAGTAATCAGCAACCAAAAAAGTTACAGTAGGGCTGTGTAAATACAGGGTATTGTAAAGGCATAAGCAAGCTGACTGCTTACAGAGATTCAAGCCAAAATTGTGTTCAGTTTTCAGTCTTCATGCAACTGACAACCTGCCAGCTGTTTGTGATCTGGGCAATGCTGTCTACTGCACCTGCCCAGATAAGAAATGACACGACTGCAACGTAAAATAAGTAGAGATGAAGGTGGGGTTTGTCCTGTTTGACAGGGTATAACAAAGGCTGAGAAAAAGACTCACATTGCCTCCGTGAGAGAAGTCCAGATGGAAAATATCATCCTTGAAAAGGTGTCCCACTGTGAAAGAATGAAGAATTTCTCTCTCATTTCAGGCTATTTTTCCCCTGTCACTTTGCATAAATTTCAATACTGCCATCTTTATTTAGTCCTCATTCCTAATTAATCATGAAGTGTTTTATTTAAGACCTAGTTTATGTATAGTCTCTAGTTCTACAAATTACACAAGTTACAAAGTTCATTCAGGCAACTTTATCTAGTGCTAGACTCATATACAAATTGTAATTATGATTTAAAAAAGAAGAAAAATGCAATTTATTTCATCCTGATAAATGCCCCTTAACTTGTGAACTTGCATTTTGCTGAGCAGAGCAAAAAGACTTGATTTTCTTTTCACATTCCAGTTTATATGCAAGCGGAGGAACATGCGTATTGGGTAGTAGGAACAACTCTAAGGAAGATAGGTTCCTATTTCCACCCTTGAAATTTTTTTCAGGTAGAAAATTATGTCTGTTACAATAATACCACTGATATCCATGCTATCAACTTTAAGCTTTGTCCCTTGCTAAAGTATCTATTCTAGCTGGACATATCACTTATAGCAGACTTGCTAATAAAAGTGCAAATTCTGTACATATCTAAATTGCTATGATATAGCAAATCTGAGTGTGGCAACAGAAGAAGTGAATAATCTGTGGAACCATGCATGATATGCAAATTTACACCCAGGGATGGAGCTAATCTTTGTGGAAATACTCTTTAAGACAAGGGCGGTTATTTTTTTCTTGTCTGAAAAGCCATAGTGCTGTTATTGGATATTCTTTTTGCCCTGTACTGTTTCTCTGAAGATCTCTCCAGCATACAAGTGCATCTGAAAATTGTTCAATTTCTTATGAAGACTTTAAAAAATTTTTTTGTACATAAAGATTAGTGATGACTTCAAAACTAGTGATGACTTGCAGAATTTCAGGAAATCAGCAGATTGTGTTGAGCTTTAGTGAAAATGTTTACAAGTGTCACAAATAATGCTGGGCAGTGGGGACATTTTTTTCAAAAATGGGCAAGTTCAATCCAATTTTAATAATGTTCTTTAGTTCTCTGGCTTTACACTTTCACATGACAGAAGCTCAGTTGAGCTTAAAGTGAAATTAACTACTATCATAATAGCCAAAGCTCAGGATGAGCAGTATAAGAATTTCATCCAGACAGAATCTTTAAAAATACAACTTTTCAAATGCTTCCGTCCAGTTGAAAAGTTTCTATCTAATGCTTAGGAGATCTGGTCCTAGAAAATTCCCTTGAAACTGAAAGCAATCCTGAGAAGCAGCATATTCAGAGTAATGAACAACCTAAAAATGTTAAAGAAATATTTTTTTTGTTAGAAAGAAGATTACAAATGCAGAACATATATTCTATATGATTGGAGAGGCATTTGAGAAAATGTACATTTTTTTTGAGTTCTGATTAGCAATTCACTTAATGCCTAATTCAAAAAGGTACCTGAGCTTGTGTTCAAACATATAAATAATCCTGTTATAGAAAAAAAGGCTTGCTCACATTAAGTAGGCTTGTTTGTTTGTTTTTCTGATTGAAAATCTCTGTATTTCTCCACCCATTAACTGAGAATACTACTATTTTGTAGTTGCAGTTGTGTAAAGACCTCACGTGCATATCTGCAAATGCTGATGTACATTAAGATCCTCTAAACTAATTTAGCTTTAGGCAAATGAATATCAAGTGCTAATTATTTTACTTCTTACAACTCCGGATAGCTAAAGAACCATGTAAATGTAGACATAATAATACTTAGCATATATATTAAAATGTATATTTAAAAGTATTATATATTTGATGACATAGTAGATGTCACAATACATGACAGTGGAGATCCATTCCAAAATTTCAAGATATAGCATGAAGCTGAGGAGGGTGATGTTCCCAGATCTTACAGCAGGAAAGGAACTGAAGTGTTAATAGGTTCAGGCTATGGGGCCAGTATTTGCTTTATTCTGTAAGCCACTATTGGATAGACAGCCAACAGCAATTTGGGCTAAATTTTCAAAGAATTGTCTGAGAACCAGATTTATTATACTTTCATTATTATCGTCTATACCAAAGAATCTTTAATTTCCACCTGAGAATTTGGGAAGGTTCTCTGGAAAATAGTAGTAGTCAGAAATTGAAGGAGATAATGGCCTTTGATGGAAAATGAAAGTGAAAAAATCCAAAACTGTACTACCTTGAAGTTTTCGAATTAGTTTAGTGCAGATTAGTTTAGTTACTTGAGTTTATCCAGAATGTCTGTATAATTACTAATTTATTTCTGTTGTTTGCCTCTCTTTTCTTTCAGAGGTTCCTAAAACTGAGAAAACCTTTGAGGAGAGACTGATTTTGAAAGCATTCTTACTAAAGTTTGTGAATTCTTATGCACCAATTTTTTATGTTGCCTTTTTTAAAGGAAGGTAGGTTAAAAAGTCTGTACCTATACATGTGCATATATGTGCATATATTTAAATTACAACCCAGTATATTTATATATATATGTATATATATATATATATGTATATGGGGAATCTATATTTGAAAGTGGACACAAAGGATCCTTAAGTTTGGATTTGACCAGCCTTGACAGCTATGAAAAACACCATAACCAGATTTGTCTAGAGCTTGCTTTGGAAATATAGGGCCTGGTGAGAGGCACTGTATAGTTTCTCTGCTAGGTAGAACATGCACTTGTCATGGAACTTTTTTTGTTTTTTAAAAGAACTAATGTAAGTACCTCATAAAACTGCTCCTTTTTAATCAAAAAGTAAGTTTCATTTATTAATCAATGATACTGCTTATTGTTCAAAGTTTTACACATTTTAGAATTTCTTCCTAAAGCATCATTTAACACAGAAGAATTTTGCTGTTTCTTTTAAAAATATGGAACTGTTTTCTTTATTATTTTTTCCATGTTTTGTATTATTTGGCCAAAGTTAAAGTAAGAAATTGTTGCAGTTAACTGGACATTGCATGTTTTAGCAAATGAACTAATTCCCCAAAAAGCTAATTCTTCTGTCCTGCTGAATAAGTGTGACTTCCTATGGGTTCAAGATCATTGTCTTTTTCGGTCTCAGTAAAAACCACCATAAAAAAAAAAGTTTAAGAACATCATCTAGACTTCATTTCATACCAATTTGCTGTTCCTTTGAGTGCTCTAATGCTTGTTGATTAGAGAAGACTATAGTCTTCTCTAATCCAGGTCAGCATCACTGACTGAAGAATTAGTGACATGTTTTACCAGAAGTCGTAAATACTATAGAACATTAAATGGAAAAAAAGGAGTTTTCTTTCATTTTTAACATTATTTTGTTGTTGTGTGATTATAAACCACTTAATTTCATTGTTCTTCTCATTTTAGTTGAAGAGCTTTGATTGTTGTACATATGTAGAAAAATCTCTTCATGGCATTTCTCAGATATTAAGAGGATCTTATTTTGGACATGTGTTCCCATTTTTGTTTATGATCTATAATTTAGAGACAATTTTTTTCTTTTAGAAATACATTATTAAAATATTTCTTAAAGATGTAGTAGGAAAACAGAAGTAAACATCCACTTACTTGGAAATCATTTTGTATTAATGAATTTGACTGGATTTTTTTAAAAAAAATCTAACTTTTTAGTAGTTTTGATTTTAGCTAATATGAATGAACAGTAATATTGTTAAAGTTAGCATATTTCCATTTTTATATTATCTCATATATTATTATTGCTTTCAGATTTGTTGGTCGCCCTGGTCGTTACTTATATGTGTTTGATGGTTATCGAATGGAAGAGGCAAGTACACATGAAATTTAAAGAAGACTTAAAAAATAAAAACTAATCAAAAGAGACATGCACTGTGTTTCAGTAGAAAACAAGGAAAAATCAGACAAGAAGTTAATGTTTACCAACTTTTCTACATAAATCATCCAAAAAATTGTCAAATCCAAATTCTGTCTGTAGTACCTACATTTTTTTTTCAAATTTCTTTTTCACTGTTGTGTATATTCCCTTCAAATCAACAGACCTATTCAAAGGCTTGTAATAAAGCACATCCATAAATCTTCTCAAGATTCAGGATTTTTCTACTCCCTTGGGAGATATCAGGTTGGAAAAAAAAGGAGGATACAGCACTATGTTTATTAGATTGATTATATAGTAAATACTTTAAAAGAAAATTTAGTAATTCCAGAATACAATAATTAGTATTTGAGCTCTACATATTTTTCATAATATAGTTTTATTAGTGCAGATGAAATCCTTTGTTAAGAAAATAATTGCAATGACCACGGAGTTCTTTTCCTGCATGAATTAGCATCGGGATTAAAGGCTAAGATAAACACAGATCTTCTAGGTGGATATTTTTCAACATACTAAAATTCATTTTGCTCCTTTCACATTGAATTTTTGTTTATTTACAGTGTGCTCCAGGAGGCTGTTTGATGGAACTCTGCATTCAACTGAGCATTATTATGCTTGGAAAACAACTGATACAAAACAATCTATTTGAAATTGGAATCCCGTATGTATCTAAAACTTCTCCATTATCATGTACTTATTCTAATAATACTATAAATTAAAGGCTTGATCCTTATTCCCTTGGATGGGATTTTTGTCACTGACTTCAGTAAGTTCTAATTGAATGGGATGATAAATCATACTTTTGGTTGTAATGAAATCATCTGAGTATATTTTATGTTGAATAATTGGCTATATCTGCAGTAAATGGCTTAAACAGAATGACTGAAATATTAAATAATTGATCTAAATTATTTTTAGAAACCTGATAAAACAGGAAAGGTATGATACTTCCCTTGGGAAGTTTTAAAGAAGCTTTCAGGGCAGTAGCAAGGAATACAAATTGATATGAAGTGGAGGAGATGTGGGTGGGAGAAAAGCAATAGATCATAAAAGATATTGAAATGTATTACTTAGTCTATGACAATTTTATGGTTTTCCATATGAAGTTCACACATTTCTAATATACCTATATGTCACTATATGATGCAGGAGATGAGCTCAAAAGCTGTCCTTGCCACAGATTGTTTTGTGTGTGATGTCCTCTGTTCTAAATGTAGTAAGAAATCTCGCTTGGTCCATTTTCAGTAGCAAGAGTTTTCTTCAGGCAAGAGACTCTACTGAGAGTGTGCTGTTGCTGCCTCTTGGGAGGTTTGCTCTTGTTTCTGTTAAATGAATCATCCTTGATGGCTGTTCTGTTCTGTGAAATATTGCCTTGGACGACAGATCTGGCTTAGATGCAAGCCTGGACTTTACTGAGTTTAGTCAGAGTCTTTGTGCTGATGTATGTAGCTTTTGGAACACATCTCTGTGGAAGGCCTCAGAGATGCTAACTAAAAACTATGATGAATGATGAAATATTTAAAGACTGGGCTCTTTTTCTCTAGTGATTTTGGTGGAAAACAAAACAAGTGGATTAGAGATGATTTGATTATTCTTGTGTCAGGGTTCACTGAGAAGGTGTATTTTCTGTCTAGATCACATTGCATTTCAATTTATTTTGAGGAAAGTGTAATAAGTTTTTTCTAAGTATCTGACTTGTTGAAGGCTTAGTGTTTTCTCAGTGCAAATGCTCTTCAAAAAACATACTGCTACTGAGATTGTTTAATGGAAATTTTATATACTGTAATACTGTATTTATTATCTTTGATTCATGAAAACAGATGGTGATCCAGTCAAAACAGAAAACAAAAGTTTTATTATTTTTTTGAGGCCCTGACTACAGTTCTTGGTGTAGTCTCATCAAATTTTCTTCCCTTATTTCTGCACCTCTGATATGTCTGCCAGCAATCTGTGAGGTTCCCTGGGGAAACGTGGGATTTTTGGAGTGATTTCCAGAAAAGCTTTTGATTACATCCATAAGAAATCCAAAGCATTTTAATTGCAGAAGAACCTTACATTTGTTTTATCTTTCATGAGTAAAATACAATAAAGCAGCTGGTACCCTGGGTTCATATGCAACAGTCATTCATTAGGATGGTAGCTCCCTGAATGCTACTGCAGGTCAGAACCAGTATTTGGCTTCATGCAAGCCTATTCTCAAGCAGTGCTAGCTGTAGAGCTCTGACATTAAACTTTAGATGAAAGTTCTTCATTGTAAAGAGTCACTAGGACATATCCTAACCTTTTCACAGTACATATCTGAAGAAATTGCTCCAAAGCTATGACTTGCTGGTGTTATAAACCTTTCTGATATTTCTGTATCTATATCTGCATCTAGGAATATCAGAACAGCTAGGTGAATGTAATGGTACTGGAATTATTAAAAACTAAGTTGTCTTGAATGGAAATAGGCATTTTGGGGGACTGGAATTCACAAGTTTTATAGATTAAGTTCAATAAAGTTCGATTAAGTTCAAGCAGAATATCTATTTGCATCTCTATTCCAGCAAGTATTGCCTTGCAATACTTTACATTCCTTGGTGACAGTGCAGCTGTCTTTGCTGTAATCTGCTTTTGCAGTGACTAAGTACATTTGTTAACTGTGAGAGTCTTGAGAAATTGGTAAGCTCATCTAAATCCCAACCATTTTAGCAAGCACTGATGGAACAGCATTATAGGAACGGCACATACAGTGAAGACTTGAGCTGGCAAAATCTTTTCTACTTCTCTCTCACTTCAGCCTGCTTCCAGCTCTTTACTCTCTCTGATCTCTTTACATTTTTTTGTCTTATGCCACAGATTTTTTATTTTTACTAATTCACCTCCAAGACCTACATCCCCCAAATTCTGGTCATACATTTTAGTCTAAGCAGAAAACTACAGAATGATTTGTTTTTAGAAATAAAACTTCATGTAAGCATATATGTTATGCCTGGCTGTGATTAACCATGACCTCTTAGTTGTAATCTCTCTCTCCTTCTTCACTTTCTTTTTTTTTTTCTTTTCAATTCTTGTGATCTTTTCAGAAGATCTTTTAGAAGATAGAAGATAGAAGGTCTAGCAAAAGATCTTGCGACCTTTTCTTGAAATAATTTCCTACTCTTAGGATGATTACTTTGAGTCATGCAATGCTTATTTCTTATTTTCAAGATTACAGTGTAATTGTATAATTAGATGTACTCTAATTAAAGCATAATTTTTCATTTTCTTTCTTCCAGATCCTCCACGCAGTTTTCCTTCATACTATTCAGTCTACTCATGATATTTTCTTGCTTTCTAACAGTCACTAGCAAAAGGACCAGAAATAATTTTCCAATTTAAGTGCCTATTAGAAACATCATGAAAAATCCTTGATTGTGTATCTCAAAACAAAAGTTTCTAGAGACTATTCAAAGGGATAAATTTACCCATTTCTGCCCTTTCTTTCTCTCTGGTGGGGCTGTTTGGTATTCCTAAGTCAGAAGATAAAACAACTCTTGACTATTAATTCCTTCAACTTGTTTGAATAAATATACGGACCTGAGTTATTACAGACAATTTTCACACTGCATGTTTGAAGATTTCAGTTTTAACATAATCATATGATATAACATAACATAATCATATGTGCAGCTATTGAGTCCTGTAAAACTTGTTTTCATAGCTAGAAAATTGCCCTGAAAGTATTTATCCAGTACAAATCCCTGTTATCTATTCCGTTAACTTTCTGACACATTTCTGTTTAGTTTAAAACTTTAGATACCTGGACGGGATAAAAAGATATATTTCTGCAGAAACTTTGAAAAAAAATATTTTGCTGATCCTTTAAAAATGCATAAAATAAAAATTAAAACTGTTCAAAGCTTAACTCAAAATGGTTCAAGGTTGTATTCCTTATGTCTGGCATATGATCATAATAAAAAATTAAAAATTATTCTCAGTAAATAAGCCTTTGATTTAGTGTACTCAGATAAACATAAACCACAACAGCTATTTTTTTTTAGTTACAGGGTTGTGATGGGAATTATGGATATGTGTTAAGTTTTAACTCCATGGTGCTGTAATGAAAGGATTAGATCATACATGCACAGACTTCATTGCTCCTCCTACTTTATCTCAGCTGCTGCACAGCAGCAGTCTCATCTGCCTGTAGAAATGTGAATGACACTTAAAGCTCATATCATTTTATTGGAGCAGAAATTAGCACCGTTTTTAACTAATTGTTCACTGTCCTCTGAGAGACCTTCACATTAGGAAATTAATTGAGATGCGTTGGAAGGGCATGATGGGAATTCTTTGACCGTTTTAAATTTTGTCCCAAGCCCCCTACCCTCTGAATACTAGATGATCTCTGTCAGAGATAACATCCCTTGATTGATGTAAAAGCAAAGAGGGAAAAAAGGGGAAATTTTAGTATCTTAAAGTGGCTGAGTTTGTGTAAAGCAGAAGGTAAATGTCTTTGGAAGGATACACCTAGTTCTTTCTCCTAGAGTATTTTAATTCTCCATTTATTAAAAAGATGTAAACTGAGAGTTCTGCGTACTCAGAATATTTGGTTGGTACCAATATATCTGAGTATTACCAAAATACACAGGCTTTATCATCATACCTGTGAGCTATGTCTTCAGCTGCCCCTGGAAGAAAAGTCAGAATTCATCTGTTAATCTTTGCAGCTTTGTATTCCTGGACCTGACAACAATTTACATGTGTATTGAGAGTATCTGCCCATCTCCATCTCATCAGTCTAAATTTCCAACTCATCCCTGTACTGGTGATGAAATTGAAGGGGCTCAGGGTGTTTTCAGGAACAAAGTAATAACCCTACTCAATAATGTTTTTAAGAGTTTTCTAGACAGCTTTGCCCTGCTACTTAGAGTGTGAGAAAATAGTTGTGTTTAACTGGAGGTACAAATGAACTCCCCAATCTCTGCCTTTGTGGCTCCAGTCTCCAGGCCACACACTTCTAGTTGAAAGGATTTGTTGCAAGATACGGGAGAAAATTTTGTGGGGGAGGCCTGCTTACACCATTGGCAACACTTCACTGGAATTAATCTGGACTTCTAATCATACTGTACATAAGTGAAGAGCTATAAAATTATTATGCATATTTGCGAAAGATAAATCTAATATGCACAGCGAGGAAATACAGGTATAAATCTTCATGTTTGGTTTAATTCACCTTCCTTTATTTTGGATAAGTATATTTTTTCTATTCCATCTTTTTCCATCAGCATTTCTCAGTGTGTAAAATAGCACAAGTTTTCATGGTTGTGCAATTAAAATGACATCTGTGGACGACATTGAGAATTCTTCGTTCTTCATAAGGATTCATTTTAAACTGAGATTATACTACTTGTAAAATACATGCATATGGTCATATCATTAAATTTATAACCCCTTTCAATGGGGCAGTAACTGATGTTACTGTTCCTAGTGAGGTCCAGTGAACTGAGAGACTCTCTGAACTGAGTGTTCATTTCTCAATGAACTGAGAGTCAGAGAGACTGAGTGAGTTGGGCATATTCAGCTTGGAGAAGAGAAGGCTGAGAGGGGATCTGATTAACTTGTATAAGTACATGAAAGGAGAATGCAGGGAGGAAGGGGTCAAGCTCTTCTCAGTGGTGGTCAGTGACAGGACAAGGGGTAATGGATGCAAACTGCACCACAGGAAGTTCCGTCTCCATGCGAGGAGGAACTTCTTTACTGTGAGGGTGACAGAGCCCTGGAACAGGCTGCGCTGGGAGGTTGCGGAGTCTCCTTCTCTGGAGGTCTTCAAAACCCACCTGGATGCCACCTTGTGCTACATGCTCTAGGTGTCCCTGATGGAGCAGGAAGGTTGGACTAGATGATCTCTGGAGGTCCCTTCCAACCTTGAACATTCTGTGATTCTGTGAACTGTTTGTGTAAATAATTGTTCAGCTGTATGAGTAAATTATAGTCTAGCCAAAATGGCAGTGTTGTTGTAAGGCATTGTGTTCAAGATTTCAGGCATGCTAAATACAAATTTGGAACTTCTAAACTTTTACAAGATACTTCTAAATGAAGTTTATATAGTTGTGCAAGTAGATAAGTCATCTGATCCCTGGTGAAATAAGTTTCGTAGGGTTTACATAGATTCAATGTTTGGGTTGATCAATAAACTCATAGCAAGAAAAAATAAGATAACTTAAGAATAAGAAATATAATGAAATATTTCAAGTTTGATAGTAATGGATATGTAGTTGTGTAGTTTCCAGTAATTTCAGAATGAGCGTTCAGAGAAGTCCTAGCTAGTTCCAGTATCAACTATTCTGTGAAGGTATAAAGAAACTGTTAATGTATATATCACAAGTAGCACTTTTTTCTTATTGCTGAATCTGGAGTGCTAAAGTAGAATTCTATTTGTGCATAACAGGAATGGCACATCATTCAGAGACCAAAATAAATTGACATTGCTACAGCTCTGCTATGAATCTCATTGTCTCTGTCTAAACTCTACTTGCATGTTAGACAGATGCAAGGCAATTGACTACCTTCAAGATGAATGGCCATTAGTAAAATTGAGACATTGTTTATACATTTGATAAATTTATCAACATTGATAAATTTATCTATTATTACATCTATTATTAGTATTATTGTTATTTAGTTGTAGCATTGTTTTGGGTGAAGAAAATAATACTTCCTCATAAAAATTCCACAATCAACTTTCTTTGACCTATTTAAATACACTTGATTATATGTTCTTGTGTCCAAAAAGACTAGAAACTGAGGAACTGCATGTATTTTCTGTTGATTTGCAGAGCTGATTTTAAGTTATAATATTCATTTTAGAAATCATTAATGGATTTGATCCTATCAGGTATAGTAGAGAGGCTTCTCTACCAGTACTTCAGATCTATGAGCAAATGCTCTCATTTCCTCTTACTTTGTAAAGCAAATATTTTTACTACTAAGTTTGTAATTTAACCAAGCTTAGGAATCAATGCATTCTTAGTCAGAAATAATTTCCATCCTTTTGACCCCAAAGATATTATAAGGAAGTTCTCAAATTTTAATATGAAAGAAAATTTTATCTGTGGTAGGCTATCTGTGGTATAAAGATTTCAGATTATCTTTTGTAATTTTATTTGTTTCTTCACTAAGTGAGAGATGCCCATCAGATGAAGTTTTTGAGACTGTTACTAATAGCTGCCCTAGGGCTTAAATCTTGAAAAAATATCTGTTCACTACCTAGCTGAAGATAAATAATTATTAAAGAATAATGGGCTCGGCTTCATTATAGCAGCATTGTGCTGTTATAACTTCACTCATGACACAGGAACATGGGAACTATATGTCATCTATCAGTCTGTCATCTAGCAATAACAGCACCATAACTTCAGAGGATGGTACAAAATAAGTTTGTGGAGCATCAAAATAATGTGATATACATAGTATGTTCCAGTGTAAAAATTTGAGAAAAATTCTATATAGAAAAAAAAGTTCAGTCTGGCTTTTTGTTTCTCAGGAAGTTGAAGAAGCTGTTCAGGAAGCTGAAAGATGAAAGAACTGAACCAAAGGAAATCAACACCAACCAGTCAAAGGATCCTCAGCAGTGGGATCTCGACTACAGTTTGGAGCCTTTCACTGGGCTGACTCCAGAATACATGGAAATGAGTAAGATTCTGAATTCCTTCTCCCTTTCTGCAGTGACCTGCATATATTTATCATATATGTTATAAGTTAGCATAATAGAAGGAAAAAAATACCTTTATATCTTTGTGAAAATTACATGCATGAAACTCTACTATATTGAGCAGCACAGCTGCAGTGATAATATTTATATCATCACGGTAGCTGTTGATATTTGTATTGTGAAAGAGTTAAGGGTCCTCAGCTGAGAGTGGTGCATAGAATTCTTAGCATCACAGAACTGTGGAGATTGGAAGGCACTTCTGGATATCATCTACTACAGGCCCCAGCTCAACTATAGCAAGCTACTTAAGGACTTGTTCAGTCTGACTTTGAATATATCCAGAGACAGATACTCTACAACATCTCTAGACAATCTGTTCCAGTGCTAACCACTCTAACAGTAAAAGTCTTTTTCTTGTTTCAATAGAATTTTCTATATTTCGATTTGTTTCCATTGCCTTTTGTCCTTTCATGGGATACCCCTCAGAAAAATCTGACTCCATCTTCTTTATTTCCCACCACTCTCAGGTATTTTTGCATCTCTCCTCAGGTATTTTGATCTCTCCTCAACCTTCTCTTTTTCAGGATCAACAGTCCCAGGCCACTCAGACCCTCCTGATGTTCCAAACAATCACTTTAGTGGCTTTATGCTGGATTCACTCCAGCATGTATTACCCCCACTCACCCCAAGTATGCCACTTCAGTACATTCAATACATTCTTTCTTGTACTGAGTAATCCAGAACTGAACATAGTACTGATGTATGGTTTTACCAGTGCTGACTAAATGGGAAAGATCACCTGCCTTAACTTGCTGGTAATGATTTCCCTGGAATCAACCCAAGATGCTTTTAGTCTTCTTTGATACAAAGATACAATGCTGTCTTATTACCAGCTTCTCCACTAGAATCCCCAAATCCTTCTTGGCAAAATGGTTCTCCAGTTGGTTGGCTTCCACATGTACTGGAACCATACAATGGTACATAGAATTATTACTTGCCAGGTGCAGAACTTCACACTCCTTTTGTTGATGTTCTTGTGGTTCCTCTGCCTATTTTTTCCAGGCTGTTAAGGTCTTTCTTAACGGCAGCGTAAGTACTATTTTAGATTAACTCCAAGTTTATTAAAACTGTTTATTAATAATTCAGATATAAAAAACTACATAGATCTCCAAACATACTTACATATTTTCTGATGGAAATACTACCTTTTATAGTAGAAAACTGAATCATATACACAGTGTTCCCAGTCCTGCTTAAATTAAAATACACACTGGTGTACAACTGGTATACAAAGACAGAGTGTTCAGCCCGAAATAACATGTCTTATTCCCAGCTTCTCCACTAGAATCCCCTAAGAAACTGGAGTATTTGTTACTCTCATTTTACTCATGGAGAGCTGAGGTACAGAGAAATTGAGTTGGCTGTATTTATTAAGGAAGGCTATGAAACACTTGGGAATTATTTTTTTAATCTCCTACTTGTCAGACCAGTTCTTTTAACCAGCACATTCTCTAGTTTCTTAAAGCACCATATGCATACTTCCTTTGCATGCATTAGCCCGTTGAGGTGACTGACGTCACTAGTGGTTTGTACTTGCCAGACATTTAATCATTTCTCAAACCACCATAAAGTAGAAGCAACTCTATTAAGTCAGTAGTGTTCTAATTATATAAAGCAGGCACCCTCCATGTGCATACCATCCATGTATGCACTCGAGGTATTTTCATAATTACACAAATTCCTGATAAACTGTGGAGGGGTCAGTACATTTTCAAATTTGGTGTGCTAGTCTACAATTTGCTTTTTTTCACATTGGAGATTAATAATGTTGGTGAAAACATGGAAAGAACTGAGATCAACTGTTTCTTAAGTGGCAAAATAACACTAGTCATACTACTACAAACTACACAGTCAGTGAGGCGAAGGTCCTGATTTCCACAGAGTGAGATCCAGAACTTGAGATCTTATGATTCTCAGAAATGCCACTCTCAAAATGCAATTTCTATTAGCGGAAATATGTGCCTTTTTTTTTTTTTTTTTGTTATAGGTGTGGATTCCTAACATCTGACTTGGTAAAACATATTATTAAATGACTCTCTGATTTAGGATCTGAGACCAATATGAACACAGTAACTCAATTGAAATGAAGTATTAGAGAGTTTTCTACTTCTTGATATCAAGGATACAATTCCCTCTGCCTTTTATTAGAAAGCAACTTTGAAATATTAAGTTCCTTCAATAAAATAAAATCCTTCATGATTTGATTTGTTTTAACATGATTAGTGGAGTGTCAGTGTCCTTCATAGTTACAATTGGGAAAAGCTGGTTCATTTGGTGTCTTAATGCACGTTGCTAAAGAAGAAAATGTAACTTCATTGTCCAGAGATGCACTGGTACTTATAAAATGATGTTTGAAATTCTGAGTACAGTATCCGGCCTGTGCAAACAGATGCAGAGACAACCCACAATTGACAACCGGGCATTTTTGGACTAATTATGCTTTACTTAATGCTCTGTCCTTCCTCTGTCCAGTTTTCATTAAGACTGATTACATTTAGCACCATGCATTTCAATGCATTGACTGATCCAGTAGGAGCAATTCAAACACTTGGATAAAGGACTACGCTAGACAAAAGTTGCCAGAGGATAAATAGCAGGATTCTGATTGAGAATTACACAGTGAAATACAGAAATGTCTTTTTTTCTCTTTATGAATTGTGTTTGGTATAAACTCTAAGGAATATCTCTATGACTCAACCTAACCCATGAGGACAGAGGTGTAAGCAGTCACTAAATAACTCAGTGATGCAGTCCTGGGATAACATCCAACTTCAGCAGTCCTCAAGGAAACAAATCTGAGAGGAAGCATCACATAGAGATGCTAGGGAGTAAGAGGCCAGACTCTTCACAACAGATGGAAAACAAAATTGCAGTGTAGCCCTCAGTCTTCTGGCTGTCTCATGAGTAGACCCTAGAGAGGTAAGAGGAGGGGATGGGGGGAAAGGTATGGGTGGGGGGAGGAGGAAGGAAAGGAGGAGGAAGGAAGGAAAGGAGGAGGAAGGAAAGAAATTATCTAGGCAAACCCAAGCTTTAGGGCATAAAAGTATTCAGGAGAGAACCACAGTTTGTAGCAGGCACATTATGTAAAACCAGACATCTGTTAAATATTTTATGTGTCAAGTCTCGTTTTAACAAGCCACTATTCCTAAAACTCCCAAAAGAGAATGCATTTTAAGAGAGCACAAGTCAATAGCATGTATGGTTTATGAAAATATACAAGCACATAAACTTGTATATATATGTAAAAATAAATATATATGTATAAGCATCTATGTAAGTACTTCTATGCAAAAGTAATTATACGCTATGTAAGATTGGAGGGACTCTTTCTATAGATATATTTATGGAGTAGATCCTTAGCCTTTGTAATGACATTTAATAGACATAAAGATGCCTTCACTTGAAATTATCCTAATGTTCACTAAGAATTTTTCAACTCACCTTAGGATCTGTCTCTGTGATGTAGCCTCTATTACGTTATCTCCCTCTACACATGCTCATACTTTGCTGGAAAAAAATATCCTTTAGCACTGAAAATTTCTATGCATTATTTATACTCAAGTTGATTTTTCCTTCTGGAAATTCCGAGTAAACTTGTTTGCAATTTTTGAGTTTTAACACCCAAAGTTTCCTAGTTAGCAAGTTCTCTCTAAAGACGAGGACCTTTAGTCATTGGTAAATAAACAGAGAATAAATACAACTGTTTTTAAATATTTAATTTCCTGTTCTTACATATTTGCAGCAGTCAATATTATTCCATTACAGCATGTGATTGGTTACAGCATTAATTCCAGCACAAAGTAACTGACAGGGTAAGGAGGAATTAGGCTTCCTCAAATGTGGAGGAGGAGTATCCTGGGGTGGAGGAGGAATATCCTGGGATGGAAGTCCACCATCAGGTGGATGCAGAAAGCAGTCTCTGATATCCATAAAATCTGTCTAACTGGTGCAGAAATGGGATGGAGCCTTGAGTGGATTATGAATTAGAACCTGCCTTCTCTCTAAGCCCAGTTTTTCTTGGTGCTTCCCATTAATTATGAGACCTGAAGCAAAACTTCCACTCTGTCAACTGTGACAAACTCCCATGGAAAAAACTGTGGTGCTCTGACCATGGTTAGAGATGTCTGCATAGGAAATCATATTTGATTCGTTAACAAGGAGACCGTGCAAAGGGCTTCTCTGTTGGAAAAACTTTCACTGATGTTATAAATCATTGAGAACATAGCCTGTCTTTTAGATTAGTCCTTTCTTTTTTTCTCTAGATGAAAATCTCTTTTTCCCTAGATATGAAGGGCCTCATGCTGCAACTGTTAAGAAATAATTAGATAGATACCTTGCAAAGGTTGGATTACTAATCCAAATGTCATTTTTACAACATCAGAATTAGTTTTTCAAGTGATAGGAATGGCTCACTGAGCCTTTTAGCATGCCAGCCCCTGGTAATCTATGCCCTGTACGTAGGACTCAAGACAAATGTGCAGCAAATGAAACCGAAGCTGAATCTCCCCAGCCTGCTCCCTGCTGTGAAACCACACCGCTATATTGAGCTGTCAGACTGACTGTGGAGTGACCTAGACCACCCATGCAGGCAGGAAATGCTCCATGCTGTGTAGCCCTAAACCTGTCAGATGAGTTAGCTGTGAAGGGTGGCAAACTGAAATAGAGAGGCAAGAAAGCTGAAATAGAGGCAAGAGGCAAGAAAGTTTATTTACCTGTTCCTCTAAAATTGGTTTAAGAAGGGGAAGAGGAAGAAATAGAATAGCTAGTGCAGATGAAGCATTTTATTTTCTGAATACTTAAAATGATTGTCATTTAAAAAGAGGTAGATATTAAAGGAAAGGAAGGGAGAAATCTGACGGTTATTTTAGAACCAGATTCTGAAGTTTTACTTTTATTTCATGCAGACTTTACTTGGGCAAGCTCAAACAAGAAAGAAACTGAATAAGAGATTGAATAAGATTTGGCCTACCCCAATCTTCGGGTTTATTCATCCAGATAATGATGGGATTTCATGATGCAACAATGGTGGCCACCATTAATTCCACTGTCACTATCCAACCACTATCTGTTCATCAATATCTACTACATTCAGGTTTGCATGACTGGAGTGATCCTAAAAGATCCTCTTAAAGAGGATCCTCTTAAAGATTTCATTAAGATCTTTACACTAAAGAATAAACCTCTGTCATGTAATGGCTTTGAAATCAATGTCTCCTGCTTGTCTCCTACCTATACCCCATTCACAAGGAAGTCTTGCCTTCTTATATGCAGTAGAGTTTCTTCTACCTCATGCCTCAAATCAGATACTGTCAGGCAAAAATGGGATGTTTTAGCACAAACTATACCTAACAAAACAAACTTTCTGACTGTCTCCCAAAAAACAGTGTAAATGTTTGTACTGTGAATGAACAGACCAGTGCAGAACTACAGGATGCTATAACTAGGTTGCTTCTATGGCCTGAACTGCAAATCAGTGAATTTTTTAACGCATGTAGAATTTTGAGCTTTTTAATTTTTTTGAACACCACCCATGCTAAGTAAGCACATTTAAATTGCCAAGACTGTTCACAAAATGTTTGTTTCAAATGATTATTTGCAAGTTAACTGTTCAAGACTGGCTGACCGTCTAAATCATGGCATGCTTGGTTTTGCGGTGAGAATTTGCCTGATTTTTGAGTCATTGACATTTCCTTGAAAAGGAGGCTGAAACACTGAAGAGTTTTCAAGATGGCGGCACAACACTTTGGGCGAAGACTTTTCTCTGAAGATATATTTATAAGATTGTCCAAAAGACTTTCACATACCTCCAACATTCTTTTGTGAACTGAAAAAAAAAACACAAAGTGAATGTTCCCAGGATATGCATAAACGGGGCTGCAAACACCATCAAAGCAAACTGTGTGTTTTTTTATTCAAAGGACTGCAAGTACCTTTCCTTTCTCTTTATTTTCATTCCCTTCTTTTTTTCCTTCCTTTCCTTTCTCCTTCTCCTTTTTCCTCCCAGCCTCATCACTGCTAACTTCACTTAAATAAGGTGTATTTTGGAGCCATATATTTTTCTCAGTATTTTGTAGTTTTCTGGTATGCTTTTCTGACACCTCCTTCTTAATTTCTTTTCCTTAATTGAATCCCAGACCACATGAAAAGAATATAGGAATGTTGTCGGAGAATGCAGAGATGCAATGAGGAATGCCAAGGCTTGTTTGGAATTAGAGTAAGCAAGAGATATCACAGACAAGAGAAAGGACTTCTATAAATATATCAGCAGCAACAGGAAGACTAGGGAAAATGCTAGTCTACTGCTGAATGGGAAGGATGCCTTGGAGACAGAATATGCAGAGAAGGCAGAGTTACTAAATGCCTTCTTTGCTTCTGTCTTTACTGCTAAGGCTAGTTCCTCCAGAGGCTGGTTATAAGAGATAACCAGGAGAAAGGAAGAGCTTCCTCTGATCAAGGAGAATTGGGTTAGAGATTTTTTAGGCAATTTGGCCACCCCTAAATCTATCGGCCAGGATGGGATGCACCCAAGAGTGCTGAGGGAACTGGTGGAGGTTATTGCTCAACTGCTCTCCATCATCTTCCAGAGGTCATGGAGAGCAGGGGAGGTGTTGGAGGACTGGAAGGAACTAATGTCACTCCAGTCTTAAAAAAGGGCAAGAGGGAGGAGCTAGGCAACTACAGGCTGGTCAGCCTCACCTCTGTTCCTGGAAAGGTGATTGAGAAGCTCATCCTAGAGACCATCTCCAGGCACGTGAAGGAGAAGGAGGTGATCAGGAGTAGTCAGCATGGATTCACCAAGGAGAAGTCATATTTGATGAAACTGATAGCCTTCTGCAATGAGATAACAGGCTGGCTGGAAAATGGGAAGGCCATGGACATTGTCTACCTTGACCTCAGCAAGGCTTTCAACATAGTCTCCTATAACATCCTCATAGGAAAGCTCTGGAAGTGTGGACTGGACAGATAAGTAGTGAGGTGAATTTAAAACTCGCTGTATGTCAGTGCTCAGAGGATGGTGATAAATGAGACAAATTCTTGGTGGTGGCCAGTGACAGGACAAAGGGTAATGGGTACAAATTGAAACACAGGAAGTTCTATCTCTATGTGAGGAAGAACTCTTTTCCTTTGAGTATGACAGAGTCCTGGAACAGACTGCCCAGAGATGTTGTGGAATCTCCTTCTCTGGACATCTTCAAAAGCTGTCTGGATGTGACCATTCTGTGATTCTGTGATTTTAAGATGTTCAGGAAATAATTTCAGGGATAAAATATTTTTATGCTTCTTATTCTTATGGGATAGATTTTTTTTATTGTTACTTATTAAATTCACAGTACATTTAAATGTATTAATTTGATTTTTATTGTGGCTATTACTTTGTGCTACATACATTTTTTGGTTGTTTCTTTTCTATTACTTTCTATTTCTTTACGGTAAGAAGGAGAATAAGCTGCTTTCATTTCCCTCAAGCAATACATTAAACCTATATGGAGTTTTTACAGATTCAGAGGTTTTATCCAGTCTCTTAAGTAGCATTCTCTGCTAAAGCCTTTTGATTACTATGGAAGACAGTCTTTTAGGCAATTTTGTAATTTTTCAGCACCTTTGGAGCAAAAACTCATAAATCCTTTCCATGTTCTGATTTTAAACAAATAAAATAACCCTGTATGGGCTCAATTTTAAGTACTCTAATGCATTCACTAAATTGGAGTTAAGGATACTCCATATCCCCTCCTATCTCCAAAATGAAGAATCTCAGTTGTACGTGCTTGTTTTTCAATTTTAGTACTCTAAGTCTCTTTAGAGCACCAAGGGATTTTAGAAACATAGTCATGTGCCGCTACTGTGCCTTACTGAGTGACACAGGTGCTTAACTGCTTGCCAAATAATGTATTTGTGTGAAGATAGATCATCCTATGCCTTAGGAAAGAGGTATTCATTCAGAACAATCTGTATTCTCTTTATTTGTTGTATTGTACTGTGGGTTGGGAAGTAAACCTTACGATACTGGTAGTCTAGTACTTCTATTAGAAGAGGTGATACAAAAGTTACCATCTATGTCAAGGGTATAGCATACCCTCTGCTCTCTGAGGAAGAAACTGGGCTTATTAATTACATATCTATTCCAGCAAACACAAAGGACTCAGGAGATCTATGTATCATTGTGCCACCACTTAGTCCTTTGGACTAGTGATTTCTCTCCATCTACATTACCCAAACCCAGAAAAAGAATGTCAATAATATTCCCCTCTGCTAGAACTTTAAACAGAAAGTTTCTAGCTTAAAATGACGATGTCAGTGGAGAGGTGACCATGCATTTGTCACCATTTGTCTCATGCCTTCCTCATGGAAGCTATTTAGTTGGCACTTCCTCTTGACAGATTACAGCAGAGTCTTCGAAAGGGTGCTAGGAAGAAACAGTGGCACCTTGCAGATTTCGCCTATTTTGTTGTTTGTTTAACACTTTCTTTGAAGGTAAAGAAAAGTAAGCCTTTCTTTCATTGTTTTGTGATATTTATGACTGGGGCCAAATTGTACTGTGGAGTTTTATGGGGTTTGTTAGTCACAAAGTTCATCAATGATTTGCTATTAGCTGAGTTTACCGTCTCTTTTCAAAAGGTGCTCAAGGATAATACGTCTCTCTCTTCCAGTTATCCAGTTTGGCTTTGTCACACTCTTTGTTGCCTCCTTCCCACTCGCACCGCTCTTTGCTCTTCTGAACAACATCATAGAAGTTCGGCTTGATGCAAAGAAGTTTGTTACTGAGCTCCGGAGGCCAGACACAGTAAGAGCAAAAGATATAGGTAAATAATTTAAACACATTACAATGATGAGATCACTAAAAATTCAATAAGGAAGAAAAAACATGATAATAAACTCCTTAATGAAGTTTTGTTTTTCACTTGCAGGAATTTGGTATAATATTTTGAGTGGTATTGGAAAGCTTTCAGTTATCATTAATGTAAGTATTTTGTTACACTGACCTTTAGAAGTGATCTTAAGAGGTTATTTTGTCCCCCTAAGCTATTCTAAAAGTCATATATAATTTCCTTAACTACTAAAAAATACAATAAAACCTAAATTATTCAATTAATTCTTATGGAAGTTAAAAACATCACCTAAATTACTAAGGAGAGGTCTGTTTGCTTGCCCCATTCTCTGTACCGTTGTCTTATGTATGACTGTAATGTCAGTTCATATAAAACAATTAATGAAAGGCACATAAGCAAGCAACAATGCACATGACTGCTAACAATCTACTTTTCATTCATATATATGCCTCTTTCTGTCACTCCAATAGCATAGCTGTCGGTTTGAATGAAGACGTAAACATAACATCTAAGAGCATGTTCATAGAGCAGAAAGCCCTTGAATGGATGGATAAACATTAATATTTGCTCTGCTATATACTGCACGCTTAGGACAAATATAATTTTATCCTAAACAGAATTTCTTCCATGAACTGAGTTTTTCTGTAACAAAGAACTTTTTATTTTGACTTGGTTTACACACTTTCCAAACTACAAAATCTACACTGAGAAAGTCATCTTTCAATAGAATGTGAATGATTAAATAAAAACATAGTGTGTCTGGTGTACATATATATTATGTCTATTAATCTACTGTATACTTTAAGTAAAGTTTTCCTGTGCTTTATAATAAAAACAACTCATTTCCTAAAAGTTAATAGCATTTAGCATCTTTTACTCATTGATATCAAAGTACTTGAGAGTGGTAGATGACTGCCTGACTACTAAGGGGATTTTGTGAAGAGATGACATGCAATTTATTTAATAAAAGCACATCCAACATAACAACAGTCTATATAGGCATCCAAGCTATCATTACAACTGGATGAAATGCAATGACTCCTAAGAAGCAGAGTTTTTTGATCTTAGTGTTAGAGGTTTGACTTGGCCATTTCTTGGGTGTAAAGTAGGATATTTGTGTAGCACTGCATAGGTTTCAGGCCTCACAACAATTATCTGTGTAAGATGAGCCAAACACTACAGTTTTATCTGATTACACTTCGCAAGTTTGTGTTCAGATTTAACATTTTTGCCTGATTGTTTGTTATATCAAACAAACTTTGTTCATCTGCATTTCCTAGAGGTTCCATAAAAAGACAGTTCTGTTGACAAAAATGTGAATTTACATGCACTTGATTTGAAAAAAAAACAAACTGAATAACCAATTTTGCTTATCTATTGAAGCCAAACAATATTTTATTGGAAAAACTATTTGGCAAAATGTAGTATTAAGTGAATTCTTATTGACATAATCTAGATTTTCCTGTGTCTGACTCTTTTCACAGCTGTAATTTTTAATCCATCATGAGCTTCATTGATGTCAGATGCCTAAGCCCTGGTGCAGAGCGTGACTGGAGAATGAATACTTAAACTCTGCTGGTCTAATTGAGTTAGGAGTGCATAATTACACCAAATTATACCACTAAAATATGGCTCTTATTTAACCTATAAAAAAGTGAAAAAACAATAACAGTTATAGAGAGGGAAACAGCTGGGAAAATACGAATACTTTAATTATTTTCCTTATTCTGTTCTCTCAGAAATGCTCCACCTGCCTAACTATAAGTGTCTCCTGGGGAGAGAGCAGGTTATTTATGCTTATAGAAACATATATACTATACTAGATCCATCCATATAAGGCTCATGTCATCACTTTTTCTAAATTTACTTGAACATGAAAATAACTACCTGAATTAATTAAATCTGAAACATACTAAGCATCTATTCATAGCATTGTGTTGTTTTTGTTTTTTTTTTGCCTCCCAGGCTTTTGTAATTTCTGTCACATCTGATTTCATTCCACGCCTTATGTATCAATATGCATACAGTCAAAATGGAACCATGCATGGCTTCATCAATCACACGCTCTCATACTTCAATGTCAGTCATCTCAAGGCTGGAACACAGCCAGAAAACTCTCCATTTGCCCAAGATGTTTTGTTCTGCAGGTAAAGTAGTTCTAATGGCATTTTGTGAATGTGAAGAAAAAATTCTTCAGGTCTTTCGTAAAGAAAATATTTTACCAGTGGGAACCAATAACATGTGTGCTTTTTAAAATATATTTTTAAGATTACAGCTTTTTGAATGTTTTCATTGTCCTGGAGGATCTTAGAAGCTTTTTTTTCCTTCTTTTTTAATACCTTAAAAGTAAAGTAAATAATTTAAACAATTTAAACACAGACTCAAATAGAAAATCTCTTCTGGCCTGGAGACAAAACTTTAATTAAGAAAAATGAGAGCAGAATTCAAATTTAAAAATAGACTTTTTCTCTTTACTACGTTCAGTGTAATGAGACTGAATTTTGAATATTAGCTGTACAACTTTAAAACCTACGTCCTTCCTCCTTTACTTGTCCTATATTTCATCTTCATCTCTTCAGCCAGGGAGATTTGAATCTGAACTTCCTTTAAAATATGTACAAAAAGTGTACTAACCACATATTCAATAACAATAACCAGAAAAAAAAGAAAAAAAAATCCAGGAATAATAGGCAGAAAATCCAGAAAATTCAGGAAAAGCAGAAAATCTCAGGGTGTACATACCTGTAGGATAGTTTCACTTGGCATGAGAAATCACTAACATGGATTCAGGATTATGGATGTACCCTTGCTTTTTCATTAAAATATATTCAATGGAAAGAGCACAAAGCTGTACACACAACAAATCACACTGGTCAAAGGTGTACCCAGCAGCCTGTATTAAAAATTATTAATTTAGAAATAAGCAGCTACTTAAATGAGACATTACCACTGGAATTAGTGTTAATTAATCTTTCTAATTAGTCTTTCTAATTTCAGAGCTCTTCACTGATTTATTAAAGGTTTGCATTCTGACTAGGTTCTTGAAAGTAGCTGAACACCTTCTGTTGTTTCTAAATAACTGCATATTGCGACATGTAGTGTATTCCTGTCCTCCACAAAGCCTTTTTTTACCCTTCATTCTGAATAACTTAGGAAATAACTAGTTCTGTTGAAATGGGCATGATTTAAAGATTTTTAATCAAGCCTACACATAAAAACCTAGCTTACAGAAAATATTCAATATAAAAATATGATAATTTCCCTAAAAAGTCTTCAAGTTGGCACTATTCTGGTTTAGTTTCTGCATCGTTATGTCCCATTCCAAAGCAAGAAAATTTTAAACATGTCTTGGATTCTCCATATTTTGAGCAGATGGTTTTTGTCTTACCTAGTCTTTACCCTTTAAAATGATGCATCTCATGTTCTTCTGCAGGCACTGAAAGCCAAATATATATATAGAAAGAAATCTGAATCTCTATTTCGGACACTTCAAATTACCTTTGGGATGTGCCTGCCTTCTTACCTCAAATACATGGGAGACCTGGATGAATGCTAGAGCAGATTCCTAACTTTTAAGTAGTTAGAGAGGAAAAAAGCAGTCAGAGAGAATAGTGCTGCACAGCATTCAGATTAACAGGGATTCCACAGAACTAAACCATATAGAGAAGGTAATAGTCCATGATAAATTTAATAATGGTACCTGCCTGCAAATATCAGGTCCATGCTACTGAAAAGAAATATTAAACAAGAAACATATTAAATGTGTAACCATGTCTCTGAGAAACAACCATGATAGTGTTAATTTTTCCTTATCAGGAAATGATTATGAGAAAACATCAGCAAGCATATTCACTGTTTCTGATTAATACTGCTTTATTTAAATCCTACTAAAGTCACTGCTTTGACCAGAATTATTGCTGTGATAAAATAAGGGGTATCCAGTTCATTTCCCAAGAGTCAGGCAACAACACTGTCCCTCAAGCTGGAAAAAAAATATCTGTTTTTCTCTTTCTGGCAAATACATTGGGAACAAGCTGACCTTTCTCATTCTTACTTTTCTGTGACCTCTGAAGATAAATTTGGTTACAATAAGCCTGAGTTTTACTGTTTACGGGCATTGCCAGAGATTGAGGTATCTTAAAAATAACTATAAAAAGCCAGAAACAACTCTCCCACTGACCATCCAGATTGCATTCTTTAAATAGTTTGAGCAGCATTTTCTACAGTGCTGTGAACTCTTTGACACTGCTTTGAAATAAACATTGCTGTATCACCAATCTGATGTGCAGCATTAGTTGTAAGGTTTTTTTTTTTTTTAGAGCAAAATGTAGCTGTGTAGTTGAAGGCAAATTAAAAGGAAACCTTACTAAATTATGTAACATTTTTATTGGTTTAGTCCATTTAATCTATATAATCTCATATGATAATGGAATGCATAAAAGTATGCTGATCATATTGAAAAGAAAAAAGCAGTGAATATGCAGTCACTAAAAGGACTTTTCCCTTAACATAACTGTGTCTCCATATTGAGCAAATTTATAACTTATCTTGAATGAATTAATTTTCTTTAAGTCTTCAATTTCTTGCTGTATGCACCTAGTGATCAGTTGTGGATTCTCTTGTCTTTCCACCAGCAGTCCTTATATTCTCCTTTTCGGTAAACAAAGCTATATAGCATTTCTAAATCACAACTTCACAGTGATTCAGTAATGCTTTCCTCAATTTCTTGTAAAAGACCAACAAATTAATTAGTGTAACTCATTTAGACCTATTCATTCCACCTATTTATACATTTTTACTTTTCTAACACTATTTCTTTTCTCCTGGTGTGATTCTTAAATAAAATTACATATTTATATCTTAACTCGTTGACTGTAGATCAGTTTTCTCTGACCAGCCAGAGAAACTGCGCTCATTTAATTTCCTCAGCAATTTTCTATTTTCAGTGTGCATTTTTGATTTCCCCTTCAGAATTTTTCTGTGCTCTGTTCTTAAACCACATCAACTACTTCAAATTCTTGTCTCTTTTCAGTGGGATTAGAAATGCTTGCTATGTATGCAGCACAATAGTCTTTGGAGCACCAGCTGTTTGCTCTTCCTAGCATGTCTGCTGAAACAAATATTTTAAGAACCAAGAATTGGAGGGTTGTGGAATTGAGAAGACAGGTGGGATTTTTTTTAAGTACCTGTAGAATGTAGTAGCAAGAAAAGGCTTATTGCACTATAAAGTCCTATTTGCTATGGCATAGCAAATGCTCCATTGAGGTGGAGGCCAAGCTAACTTGTCTACAGCTCTGACAATATCACTCTTCCTCATAAATCACTTGCTGATGTTCTACTGAAAAGTTCGGGAATCATAGGAAGCTGAGTACATTAAAAAAAAATCCCAACACAGTTCGTGATCCTTTCAGGTGAACCTAGTATGAGTTTCAAGTTTTATTGATTTATCACACTAGACACAACCCTCAGCAAGCTCAATAGTTTTCCCTGACTTTTGTTTTTAAGTGAATTGATTTTGGTAGAACTAGTTCTGACTCCGACTGTAACTCTTATATGCAAATATGAGCAATGGAGTCTGCATTGTTCAGAGAAGTACTGGAGGACAAATCCAGTATGCAGGTACAGAAAAGATCAAATTTGAACCTAAGACAAGAGAGAGAGCTTGGCTGATGTGTGCATATTGCTTAACACAACAACATGGTCTATCGGAACTTAAGGAAAAATTTCTTAACAGTGAGAGTGACAGAGCACTGGAAAAGGTTGCCAAGAGAGGTTGTGGAGTCTCCTTCTCTGGAGATCTTTAATACCTGCTTGGATGCCATCCTGTGCCATGTGCTCTAGGTAACCCTGCGTGTGCAGGGGTTTGGACTCGATGATCTCTGGAGGTCCCTTCTAACCTTAAGGATTCTATGATTCTATAATATCACAGCCCAAGTAGTTCTTCCATTAAGTTAGAATGGATCTGATTTAAAGTTATTTTCTCCTCCTGGTCCTCCTCTCCCCGCCATCATGACGATGTATCCTATGCATGGTTTGGAATTTCACCCGATGTTTCAGGCTGAATTTCATATGATTTTGGAGTTTTTGTAAATGCGTAATTCAAAGTGCAAGCCATGTGGACAGAACCTGGAGGTAATTTTGGTAAGAGCACCTGCAAACTGAAACTGACAGGTTTTATGTATGTTCATATATTTCATTATCCTCCAACACAGCCTTTTCTGCAGTCTAATGAATCTTACTGTCAGGAAGAGTTTCATGGTATTCAAAACAGATTTTCCCTTTCTTAGTTTCATCCCATTACTCCTAGTCAAACACTGTGAACAGCACTAAATTATCCTCTTCAGCCCTAAGGGCACAATTCATTTATGGGTATCATGTCCAACTGTGGCTGTTACTTAACCAGAGTGGAGAAATATATATGCTTCTCTTTAGTCTCTTCTGGTGAATCAGTCTCCACACACTATTTATTACCTTGCTGACCTGCCATCAATTAATTTATAATTTTTTTTTCTGAATTCTCCTCATCTGTATGCAACGTTCCAGGTGTGGTTCTACCTGAGATGCTCAGAGAAGGGCTAATACTGCTCTTTTTGCCTTCTATTTATCCATACACAAGTCATACTTTGTAGTTGCTATTTTTCAAACTTGTATGAACTTGCTGGGGACTGTAAGCCCCAGGTTCCTTTTACTGCAAAAAAAAATTTCAAACTCTATTCTTTCAACATTCTTCAATTGTTTTATTTAAATTATCCATTTCTCCAGATTGCTCTCATTGTGTTTCCTGTCTGTATTTCATACTGCTCTATATTTCCTCCTATTTATAAACCTTTCCAACTGAAGAGCATCTGTGACTTTTATTAGCCTGCTATTTACTTCTAAATGATTGATGATAATACTAAAAGCATCAGTCATTGCAGCAAACCACTAACACTCTGTTTTATCCCATCTAAGGCTTAATATAGGAAATGTGCTTCCTCTGTCTCCCTCTGTCATTTAAGGGGAGAGATAGAAACCTCCAGAGTGTGATTCAGACCTTAAGTTGCCTTAGTCACTCCCTGAATTAATCTCATTTTAGGTGGGATGAGGTTATCCCATTTGGATTAAAGATGCCTTTTGCTATCTTTATACTTCAGTTTCAGTGCTTTATTCTGTGTACAGTGAGAACAATTTAAACTTAACAAAAAGAGATTACTCATAAATCCAAAAATGTCTGGAAAATTCTGGAACTAGAAGAGCATTCTTATTTTGGTTAAATCTATGAGAACCTGAGTAAACTTGTTAAATTCATTGGAAACAGCCTCAGTCTAATTTTAGAGCTGTATTTAATAATATGGGATGAAATACAAACATCTGGATTCTTTAGAGTGAACTACTGGAGAGTCATGTTAATAAAAGCAATTAGTGCAGGAAGAGATTGTTAACTGAGCTGTCTTCTTTGACAGATTTAAAGACTACAGAGAACCACCTTGGTCCCAAAACCCATATGAGTTTTCTAGACAATACTGGGCAGTCTTATCTGCTCGTTTGGCTTTTGTTATTCTATTTCAGGTAAGTCTTTTGAGCTATTGCAATTTCAATCACAGAAATGTCATAATAAATGAACTGAAATGAATGTATCAGAGGAATTCTTGTTCAATTGAACTTTTCTGTTTGCGAATACCCAGCTTGATGGATTTATACCCAGTCTACTGGGCTTTCTGCAGTGTCAGTAGGCTGCAACACAAATTTGCCTTCTGAAGTACTGTGACACACTTCCTAAACACAGATATTATTTTTCCTTCATGAAATGGAAGATTCAAAGCCTGCATTAACTCTTGGTACTAGCACTGATCACCAAAATATCCCAGACTCTTGACAATTTCAGTTAAATGGACTCTATGAGCATTTTTACCCTCAGAGGTGTCACCAATAAAGAGATATTGCTGTTATGTAGGCTTGTGAAAAACTGCTCTTTACCTACATCAAGAAATAGAGTAACAAGCAATAAAAAATACCCCAGTATCTTTCACTGGCTATTTTCTACAATCATTTCCCCATCAATGGAGATTTCATTGTAAAGGCTTTGCTCTTAGGGCATCTTCTGAATAAGAGGAACCTTCTAACCTTCTCCATGATCTTGCTTACCTCCACAGTTAAAATGGAGCCACTCCTAATATCAAAATATGCCTGCCTTTTCTCATCACTTCCTAAATATTCCTAAGTACATCTTAGAATCCTGCCTACTTTATATTGCCCTCTTCTACTTCCTTCTGTCTTCAGCTACTTTCCACTAATGCCAGCAATTTTTTGGAAGACAACTGGATATGGTGGTCTTTGAAGAGCATTCTATTTGTTCTGCCAGAATATATTCCCTGGTTAATGAACTCTGTTGTCTTGGGCAGAAATGGAGGATTTGTACTAGTAGCCTTGACAGCAAGAGTTCTCGTACATTTTGAACTATTACAGAACACAATTATTTTCAGAATAGCATCTTCATAATACAATCCCAGATGCATAATTTACCCATAGGTTTCATAAACAGGCAAAATTCTGCCCATTCTTCTTCCTGTTGCTGTGTTATATGCCCATTACTTGTACTGGCCATGACATATAATGTTCAGTATTCTGACTTGCAATGGTGCTCACACCCCCTACTGCCAACAGATAGAAGTACATTTAATTCCATCACCATACTGAGGGAGGGTTAAACACAAGCATAAGTGGTTTCTTGAAATAAGACCATACTCAACTGCTTAATATTAGGCATCTTAAGCCAAATATATTTGTTAAATGCCTTCCTGTTCAATAATAAAAGCCTGGTTTTGTTCTAGTGTATTTTGAATTTTACCATTCTTATTCCCTTCTCTTGTTCTGTTTGCAGAATTTGGTGATGTTCCTCAGTGTTCTGGTTGACTGGATGATTCCTGACATCCCCAAGGATATCAGTGAACAAATCAAAAAGGAGAAAAGTGTGCTTGTTGACTTTTTCCTGAAGGAGGAAAATGAAAAGCTGAAGCTGATTGAAAGCTTTATCACACATGAAAAACACAGACCCCAAAATGGGACCAAAGGCCAGAGGATCCGAGCTGCCAGTTTCTGCCAGTTTAGTCAAAGTCAGAAAGGCAGCCTTTCCTCCTATAGCTCACAGCACACAGAAGTGTAACTGCTTGGGGAAAGATAATTTACTGTACTAACGTTTGCAATAACTATTTATTGAGTGATGTGATTCTAAAACTGGAGAAAGGACAGTCAAGGAACAGACTGGGAAAAAATGGAGAGGGTCTTTTGCTTCCTTAGGAACCCAATATCCAAATTTCTACATAGCATTTGATATGCTGTCTGGGATGCAGCCTCTCAGAATTTGTCACTGCAAACTATCTTGTGTCCGTGACTGGTGCTCGTAGTGATGCATATGAATTGGATAGGCACATAGATATTCTCTTCACTCATGCATTCTAAGTGGTAGGTCCAGCCAAGACTCATATTCCTGCAGATACCCTGTGGGAAATAAAGAAAGAAGGGAAACTACTGCCCCAACGTCCATCTTTTGTCAGATCTGAATGAAATCAGCAATGTATGCTAGAAGCATGATCTCATGGCTTATATTAACAGTCTTATATTTTACAAACATGTGAGATTTCAAGGAATATATGCCTTTCTTATGTATAGTGCTACTCAGTTCTCTTGCTGTAGTGAGGGCAGGGCTGTTAAGGGCACGGAACTGTGGGCACAGGACAAATTGAAAATCACTGAATTCTTTCATCTGTGAATATATTGTCTTTTGCTTGGCCAAGAGTCTGAATGTATGTGCTAATAAGCAGAGAGGCCATAAAATATGTATCAGAATGAAATAAAGGCAATAGAACCAGCAAAGCTTATTATTCATTATCCTGAGCAACAGAAAAAAATGTGCATTTGATTCTACTCGTGCTTAGACTGGGAATTCTGACAGTGTCAAGAACATTCACTCCACTAAACCAATATTAGTGTGAAACTGGTAAGTGATAATGGAATCAAGTGCTGTAAATCATGTGACAACATCTTCATATACATTGTATGTAAAATGACAAAAGGGCTGTTGGACATTGCTGTAAACTGTGTTGCAGAACTATATTTCATCAAAAGAAATTCACTTCTTGCACTTTTATCTATATGTATCTAATGAATAATTTTATTTAGTTACCGATCTAATACAACATCTTTAAAAATCTGTTGCTTTTACTGGAGATTCGAACTCTAATCCAATTTGAAACTCAGAATCAAAAGATTATTTACTTGAACTCTGGTATTTCCTAAAAATCAATGTACCAGTGTTTAGTTACAAAGGTTTTACATTATATGATTTTTCTTTAAAATCATTATGTTATTTTATATAATATTGTAATTTAAAGAGAGATGTGAGTGTAGTTTGTCTTTTTATTTAATCTTAAATTTAGAAAATTTAGATGGAAGAATTGCTTCAGGATGAGTTGAAGCAAATAGTTTCATTTTAGAGCTTTATTTTTAAATTTTCATTTAGGTGTATTTATTTCTTTTATATAACAGATTGGTTTTGAAATGACAGATTGGCTTTTACCTTTGCTGAAATGAATGTCTGACTTCTCCAAATATTTCCTTTCTTCCCTTTCTTCAAAACTTACGATGTGCTGCATTTTACATGAATTCAGAGACAGCTCTGATCCTCCTCTGAAAATGTATTTTTTGATGAATAAGAATTTGTTAAGGAGATTGACCAATTATCCATTCAATTTTATGCACTCAAGACTACAAATATATTTTTAAGTGTGCAAAAATACAAATTATTGCAATGTTTTTCCTTTCACAATATGGTCTTAACATAGCTAACAAGAGTTAAAAAGTTAACAACAAGCTAACAACATCACAGAGTTTTTATTATGAATTATTGGCTATGTGCATATTTGTCACTTTGAATTTGGCAGTAAATTTTTTTCAAAGTGTTCTTCTTAAGTCTTTTTTTTAGTATAAATCAATAGACATAAACTTTGCTTTCCCCACTTGAGGATTAACTTTTGAAGCAAGTCAGTTTATCTCTTCTAAAATGAAAGGCCTTATTTTATTTTCAAAAGAACAGCAACCCCTGTCAGGGATTCCAAAGCCTGGAAGGCAGTTGATATTAATGAAACCTGTTCCCTCATTTACACAAGATGATGTTCTCCTGTGGGATTTGTGAGTTTGAAGCTGTCTATCTTTGTGGTTTACGTGTAGGTTTGGTTGAAATACAATTACTTTTCTTCATAGTAAAATTACTCAGATGAGGAGAAGCGTTGTTGGCTCCAAAAAGGAGAAATATCAAAACTGCCAGCCTTTGATTACCACAAGACTCACATTCTTTTACCAGATATGTGGAAGTGCATGCAGAAATAGATTTAGCATATTATGATGATCTGTGCCTCTCAGACATTTTACAAAATCACTGTATTAGTGAGTTCCTGGGCTGTACATGGAGCTGTGTGAGGAAACTATAAGCAAGAGAACATCCATGTACTGCCATGAATAATGTCTGCTGATTTAAAAAACATTTATTTAAAAAATAGTTGTTGTTTCCTGAGTTTGACAGTTGAATAATGATTTTTGTTATAGTCTAAGCACAAATATAGGCAGATGCTTTCCAAGGACCTCTGGTGAATGTAGGATCTTAAATTTCAAGGGCCTATAATACAATTTAATACATGACCTCTTTTAGCGGGGCAGGTGAGAGTATACTCTTGAAATTCAACTTTGATTGGAACAACAGTGTAGCACCCAGAATGACAGACCAATGTTTACTAGGGCTTGATGTTTAAAATATGGAGTAGAGTTTCATGGTTTGCCTGCTGTCCTATTGCACTGCCCTGACTTTACTTATATTACAAGCTAAAAAAGGGACAGGGAAGCCTTGTAAAGAGGCTAACAAAGGGGCTATTGTGCAAATAAGTCTATCACAGAAAAAAACAAGACCTGTTTAGCATGCAGATCCCATATGCATTCTATGTCCTTTCTAGTCCTAACACCTATGAACTAGTGTGAATTTTTCATTTAGGCTCATCCTCCATACTGTCAAGATGACAACCATTTTTGTAACTGTTTCCTGTACACTAGAATGATAATGCATTTCTAGACTTCCTAGCCATAGGAATGAGAGAAGCCGGCAGAAATACATTGATGCTCTGAAAGTTCTCCTAAGGTTTATGTAACTCACCCAAACAAGGCTGGAAAAGAGACTCAGCAGCAATCACTGCTGGCATCCTAATCTACCATGATATTGCAGACAGCTCAATTATCTTTATCTGTGATATGGTCCCTATTTTTCTCTCAAACTTGAGAGTTTCATTCATTCATTGAGAATTGTGCAAATTTGGTGCTTAACTTAGTTGCAGTCCCTGAGGACTGTATACACCATTCTATTTCTATTGTAATCTTTGGCTTCTCCAGACACTGCTTCTCATCAGCTCCTGTAATTGTAGATCACTGATTGGGCCTTCATTCATTTGCAGTTTCTAACTTATCTCTTTCTTACAAAGTGAGACATTATCTGATCCTTTTTTATCAGCAAATACGTGTAAGTCTACCCACAAAGTGTCCCCTTACTGTAAGTCCTGCCTCAGAAGCAGAGAATGACCATTTCAAGAGATGCACAAGGAAAACTCTCTCTAGGGAAGAAGAAAGCAGAGATGCAAGTTGAAACACATAGCAGTAATAAAATCTGTGAAATACTGTGATTTGCTGCTTTAGGAATTAAAAAGAGCTAAAATCTTTTCAAAAGAGAAAAAATAAACAGAAAATAAATGAATCAAAATTTAAGATGTTGAGATAATCATATCAGAGCTTTACAACACATAGTATCTAGGTGAATACAGTGTTGCTCAGATGTTCCTAATGATCTCACTCTAAGGGAAATAAAACCTCAGTTAAAACAAAACAAACAAAAACACAGGTTCCTTTCTGAGTAAGGATCACCATGAGATAAGATCATACAGAGTACTACAGTCAAAAAAAAATGAATCTACCATTTAAGCTTCATGCTTAGTGGCATGAGTAGAAACGTACATAATTGCTTTTTCTAATCGGAACAGTGAGAACAGCAAGCAACAAAACAGGAATGAACCGAGGCTTATGTACAACCTTAACTCAAGCATAACTGAAATTGACCTTGTAATCACTAGGCAATATAGTGGGGTGCCTGGCAGCCAGTCTGCCTGTGGCCAGCAGTAGCTTCTGGCTATCTAAAAGAGGATGTTGCTCCTTTTGCCACTTCTTTTTTAGACTGTTCGTAGTTTGTAGGACAGTTTAATACAGCCTTCAGAAAGTTTTCAGGAAAATAATTTGTCAGAGGTTGAAGGGGCTTTTACACCTAGTCCCTGAATCATTCTAGGCATTTAGTCGCCATATGCTCAGAGAAGCTACTCGGTCACTCTTTTACAGTGGTGTTCTGTGTTTTTAAAGAGAATTTCAAGAAGTGAAATAAACAGAAGGAATGTTAGCCCTTTCTATGATGCATTCTTTACGGAGACTTTTTTAATCATTACCACTAGCAGAGGTACAGATGCCTTTTTGTGATAGGTATTACTAGCTTTTCAGTTTTCAGAATTCTCGTTATGTAGAAAATGCTTCTACCTAGACCTCTTAAGCAATTTGACCTTGCATGACACTCAGAAGTAACAAAATGTAGTTGAGGAAGAAAGAGTAGCCTATGTGGGAGTATGCCCGTTAAATTATTGCTTGGAAATATCCAATTCGACATGTACAATATTTACCATTGTTAGCAATTAACTCTTCTGACAATAAAGATGTACATGTACAGTTTTTATGAGTCTTACTCTCAATTAGATATAGATGGTCTTCTTAGTCCTGATTTGGTCTAATAATTTGGTTTTCTGTGAAGCAAATACAAACCAATTTTGTTTGTGACTTACTTGTACAAGTAGCTTCATCTATACCATTTAAAACACCTCATCTGAAAGGTTTTTAGCTATACCAGGAGAAAGGCAAAAACAGAGAAAAGTAGAATGTCTGATGTGTAAACCTTGACCACCTTTATTGCACTGAGAGGTATGGAGAAAGGAGAAGGGCATATTCTTGAACTCTCAATTCTGTCAGATAATGGACATAAATACATGTGATACATTGATACGTGTGATATGTGTGATACATTGAAACATGTGAAAGGCCCTTAGGCAATGGAGATGGAGGTATATTCTTAACAAAAAAAATGATAGTAAGCTTTTTGTACTACAAGGTTTTCCTAGTAATTTCTAAACATGTTTCAACCATTCCTAAATCCCTCGGTACTACAGGAGTTCTGAATATTCCTTATAATTCTCATCCTTAAACAACTATCTTCAAAAATACTAAGCATTTAATTATTAATTGATTAATACATTATTAATGACTGCACTAATTAAAAGTCTGTTTTGCTGCTTTTCTCACATTACCAATGGAATTGTAAAAATTAATCAGATTCTTTAACCACTCCCGAGACATCCTGATAATCCACTTTCTTCATCTTTAATCATCGAATTATAACTTCTTATGTATTTTTTTAATGTGCATGTCAGTCCAGTTCTGTAACTTTACTTGCTCTTTAAGCGAGTCATTAACAATGGCTCTTCTACTCAGATGTACTACATTTTCTAAGCTATTTTCACTCATATCCTAGTTCTAGAGTTACAGTTTTAAAGAGCAAAAAGATCACTCTCTTGAAATAATATTATGTCTATCTATAACATGGCCACAGAGAGAAGCTCCACTATTTTTTTTCTATCTAGCTCCAGTACACCTTCGATCAAGGACTAACCTGCTCAATGTTACTAGGTGTACAACTGTGAGTACAAATTTTAACCAAAAGTTAATTGAAAGGTGAACAGACGTGCACCCAAAGCAAACTCTTCTACTGCTGTAGTGTTCAGTCAGTGCTACTATAGTAATGCTACAAAAATTTGGAGGGCTAGCAGATTGGGACTGAACTGTGCATTTTTCTAAAATGGAGGAGGAGAACTGCTAGTCTTAGTGTTTCTAGATTTTATTACTTAAAATGTTTTGGTCTGCTTTGTATAAAATGCTGTTCTTCCATTGACAGAACAACTCATTCTAAATTCAGATGAATCCTGAGAAAGATACTGATACTTCACAAGTTTTAACAACTTAACTTTATTCATACAATTCATTCCATTCAATTGAATATAAATTCAAACAAAGGGAAACAAGCTGCTCTTTAACTAAAATGAAATCACAGCATTATCTGTGTCTAACAGGGGTAAAGTCTTTTTCATGAAGGACTCTCAACTACTCTCCTAAAGTTTATATACAAAGGGCAGCAAAAATTTAAGGCAAAAATAGGGGATTTAATCATACAAATACAGAAAGAATTGTAGCATTTTCTACCCAAGGCTTCGTGAGAAAGCCAGATCTATCCTATCAAGCTGATTATTTAACAGTATTATTTTTGAAAAATATTTCTAGTAGATTTCTCCAGTTTCCAGTCCCTTTAAAGAAGGAAAAGACAAAAGTAGCAATTAAGTTATTTTGAGTCTTAGATGCATGTTTTTGAAGTATTTTAGCTTCTCCAACCTATTTTGATTTTATTTTTTTAATGTTATATATGACTAGTAAAACTGCAAGAATATTATCTCTCTGCATTAATTTCTTTATATATGTATATATTATTAATTTTATAGCAATATATATTCTCAATGTGCAATTCAAACACCAGCTAGCAAAATTCACACCTCCAGAAGTCAAACTTCTGTTAATATTGGGAAAATAATTTTATTACTACATCTACACTACATGTTTTCATATGAATTTGGAAACACAAAAGGCCAATAAGAATGTCAGCCTCAAAGAATCTTCATAATGCCAGAGGTTTCACAAAAGTCTGAAAGGAGGAGATTTGGTTTACAAAATATTCACTTCATAATGCAACTAAGATAAATCTACACTAAAGATTGGATTAAGAAGCATATAAAATCCAAAAATTAATATAGATACCCTTTATATAATTTATTTAATTCAAATGCCATGTAGAACTGGTTCCAGTAGATGGAGCAAGAAAGCAGAAGGAAAATTATGTCACACACTATGAGTTCTCAGAGGAGGTGGACATGTTCATAAGGTTGAACATAAAACATACACATTCCTAAAGCACAACTCAAACTATCAGGAAAGAAAGTGCTTCAAAAACTACCCATACATTCAAGTTCAGTCAGAAATACATTTCACACAAGTGACTGGTGTATTTCCTTGAAATTGTTTTAGTAGATGAAGAAAACTAAGCAAGTGAGATTTTCTCCAAGGCCAAAAATAGATTAATTATAAATGGTTTATTATTCTCTTGGTTTTTCTCTTGGTTAGGCCAGCTTAATCTTTCAGCAAAAGCTAATGCTGCAAAAAAAGTGTTAAATAATACAAAGGTAACATTTACATAACCCACATTATTTTAAGCCTTTTTCACTTCCTCTTTCTTCTGAATCTGATTTTATGCATTAGTTAGAGACCTTGTTACATTGTTTACAAACTAGTCATATCAACATCACATGCTAATAGGAAACATGGCCAGAGTAAGCTCATTGAGTTGCAAATCACGGGAGACACCACAGCACTTCGAGAAACAAAATAACACAAGCTTTACACTTTGGATTTTTTTTTCTCCAGGAAGTTAACATCATCTGGGAAAAATGGAAATATTGTCTTGGTGAAAAGGAATGAAAAAAAAATCTGAACAAACACCCAAATTTCTAGCAAGACCTATTTATCACAGAAGCCTCAGGCACACAGCCAGCAACATCCGTGAGGCCTGTGTCCTGTCATCAGCCCAGGAAGTTTGTGACACTGAGCTAAGCTTAAGGAAAAGGGAACATCTGCGAGTGAGGCTCCTTTCTGCTTTTAGCAGTGAGGAGGAGAGGCTCCTTCCTCTTCCAGGGTCAGGGCATTACAACTCTTCTTCTTGTTTCTTTATTAACTCTTAAAAACAAGACTTTGTCCCATGCAGCAATCCCAAAGTCCTACTTGATCAGCTCTATTACCAAGTACTTTCTGAGTGGTCTTTTGACAGCAGTGTCTAGTTTCACTTCACATTCCAATTTCAAATCCTGAGTTTCCCTTTCATTTTCTGAGTTTCTCCCCCTTTCGTTGCAAAAAAATTTGCTGAGAATTTTCTCTCAAAAACTATGTAAAATTATGATTAATTTCCTTTAAAGTTAGTTTTAAAAAGGCCAAGGAAAAAATACAAAGATGCTGATTTCCTTTAAATCTGTCCAGGTCTAGAAGTGGAAAGGTGATGAGCATGTGAGCAGCTGAAGTATGGTTTCTGTGCCACCTAGCTGTTATTTCAAGGTATTCATGTGTACTGTATGAGCATGCAATTGTATCACACAAGAAAGAGTTTTATCACCTCTAATATACAGAATTATGTGTCTGCTGCTGTCGTGCTTCCTGCTGCGGACACACCTAGTAGATTTGCATTGGTTCTCTTTTTCTCTCTGACTAAAAAAAAAAAAAGTGACTTTTCCACCAATTTCTTCTCTGTCATCCAGTTCAAAAGACGTTGGACAGGAGACATAAGACTCCTTCTGCCTTTTTTGAAATGTCTCTTTACTCAGGGGCACCTCCAGCATATGTTCCACTCACAAAGGTGGGTGTCCAACACATCCTCCATGAGCACAAAAGAGATCTGAGAGATGTGCTCTTCCTTCCTACTATTTTGCAGGAGTGCATACCAAAAAGACAATCCAAAGAATGCAGAAAGCTGATACATAAAGTAACCACATGTCTTTCTTCCCATCTCTATACTTCAGTAGAGCACACTGGAGTGAAAGAGTCAGAGTATTAGTTAGGAAGGGAGTCAGGAGAGAGAGAACTGTGTTCATATTGGTTGCCTTCAGCAGTTTGCAGCTCTTGAGGCTGCTACTGAAAGGAAAAACCTTTTCAGTACTTCTCAGTCAGGACAGGAAAAGCAGAACAGTGAGCATTTGACTTGTATGAAGAAAGGTCAGAGAGATATTTGACACTTAAACATTGGTTTGTCTATGTCTGTATGTCTAGTCATGCACATTTTGCATTCCACTTAGTCATTCGGGCACCATTGTCTTGTGATTGTGACACTTGCCAACAAAACACTAGTGGCACAGTTTGAGGCAACACAAAAGCAAAGCTACAGAATGAAGATTCTGCTCAGAAAAAAACTGCAAATAATTTTTAATTAACACTAACTCAAAACAAGAAAGAAAAATGAAGTGGATATCTGGTGATAGGAAAGGGTAGAGTTCGTTAAATAAATAATTCCCCATGAATTAGTCACCATGTCTAATTAAGATATACCAAAGCACATGTTTAAAGGAATTCCAGTTGAAGTAAAGTAGTATTTGAGAAACGCAAAATAAACAGCACGTGTGGATGTTTTTCTTGGGATGAGCGAAGGAAAATATTTTCCTTTGGCTTGATCAGACAAAATATAACAGATGAGACCAGTCTAGTTGCTCTTTTGAATGAATTATACATCTAGTAGCTAACAGGAGATATAGCTGATGCTAATGTCTGAAGGTCATACAAGGAGTAATATCTTGGAAAACGTTATATGTGGGGCTTGCCTTATCTTACATCTATATTTTTTTGTTCATACTGTGGCATCTCCTTTGTCTCTAAAGGGCTCATAGTCAATTTCCCTTGGGAAATTCCCTTGGGAGAGAAGAAGGCTGTCTGGTTCTACGCACAATTTTTAGCCTCTTCAACATAGCTATGTTCACTGGAGAATTTTTCTCTTCCTTTTGGAGATGCAATTAGCATCTTTCATCTGATCTCAAGAAAATCTATCAGTCACAGTCTTGCTCCTCAGGCCTCTTTTTTTAAATGTCTTTTAACTCAAAAACTTTTTCAAAAACTTTTAACTTCATAGAATTAATTCTTCAAAAACTTAGCTCTGCTGGAGAAAATATGTGTAGAATTAATACTGTATTTTAAGAAAAATTCTCTTAATGTGAATACTGAATCGTATGACTATTCCAAAAAATACATGAACTTGCATATTCTCAGAAAAAAAAAGTCATTCTGTATTTAAAAATGAGACTTTCTCTCTGGCTTGATTGAAATCAAGAATCCAGCTATGACAGTCTATATTTTAACAATCTATGTCTACAAATAGAAGGAGCTGGTTCTTAAGACTGAAGCCTAAATAATAAATTAAAATTCCTAGAAATGTAAGAACACAGATGTCCCTTGACTCCAATCCTGGACTGTGACAAAAACAAAGTTATCCTGTACTATTAATATGAAAAAAGTACAGAAGGACACACAAATTGCTTTCTCTTCTTTTCATATGCAGGTTTCTGAGTTGGAGAATCTTCACTTCACCCACAGAAATGAATATTCTAAATGGGCCTGACTGTGAAGTTATGTGAGGATAGCACTGTTCCAGGTCTCTTGCCTAGGAAGACTTGACTTATACATATGAGAAGGAAGTCCAGTACTTGATTTTTAACATTGGTTCACTGTAAAATTAAAGTATTGTTCTGACTTAGACTTGGTATCCAGAGGTTTTGAGATGTTGTTATTTCTCCTTTCTCCCTGGCCATCTTAGCCTATTCTCAGTATAAGCATATTCTCAATATGCGAAGAGGATTCCTAATATTCCTAAATTTGCTCTATTTCTCAAGCTACATTTTGTATACAGATATACTAAGTATACATTAATTTTCTTTGATATTCTTGACAGAAATTACTGTACAGGTCATCACAAGCCTGAGGCTTTTGAAAGAAGACTACTGTTGTGAACGGATTCATGAAAATTTAAGCTAGACAAGAATCTTATTTTTTATCTCAGACCTTTAGTTGAATTTGCTTTTTTCCCCCTTCCACTTCTATCTTCAAAAATAAACAAAAATTATAGGGGAGAATTGTAAAATGTTGAATTGTCTTCTTTTCTACCTTCAGAGTTTCCCTGACTGAAATTTTATGAATTGCACAAACAATGATTCACAAATTGCTCTGCTGAGCATTACATTGAAGGAGTGAAACACTACTTAGCCCTTCAGCTGGCTTAGGATCTGCTTTCAAAGTCTGCATAACTTGCTGCAAAATTCTAAACCATTCCTCATGTGCCACAGGTGGTATCACTCAAATGAATCTACACTCATCTCCATGTGCCAAAAGCTTGGAGCCTTTAATCATAGCTAAATGCATGACAAATGCATTACATTGCATCATAACTAGCCATGGACAAATGTCTGATTGTGACATGTGTAAAAGGAATGGACAGGTTATTTACTGCATATCATTGTCATTATATGCTTTTAAAACTTTCAGTGCTCTATTTGCATTTCCTATCCCTGTCCTCTATTTTGAATGCTTCTCCTAGAATTTTAAATAAATAGATAACAGAAACATATTAAGCTTTGGTCCTGATGATACTCTTTTCTGCACCTGCAAACTGTTCTGGGAGCAATATTCACAGCCCTATGTGATCTGACTGAAATTCTAGAAGACTGTGTATCTGGCTGCTGGAAGATATGAGGTAGCTCATCTTCCTCCTATTCGTTTTTGAAAGAGTCTCGATTTTGGCCACATGTCCATCCCACAGAATTATGGTAGAGCTAAAACTTCAGCTATGAGTGGACCAACTTCATCATACTACTGATGTTCAGTGCTGGTTGCATCTCTTCATCTTTAAAATACTGCTATCTCTTTTTTTCCAGGCAGCTCAGTCTTCTGTTCATGCACAACCTTTTTTTTAGGCCATAAGGAAAAAATATCTATTTTCAATTAGCTGTAATATTTTCTTAAAATACACAAGAGCCTTGTGCAAAAAGAAGCATCACTTACTCATAAATGTTAGCGAAATGGATGATAATTTCTTACAAGTTGTATTTTCAAGATTTTAACCATATGGTCATGCAATGCATTCAGAGACCACAAAAGCTGGCCAGTTTTGTAAAATTGAAGTATGTTTTAAACATTTAAATACTGTTATTGATATATAGGTTTCATTAGTACTAACATACTAATCCAGTCATTTCCAAGTAATTTTTTTTTTCTAGTTAGGCCATTTTCAACATTTTAGTTTTTCTTTTGCAACTGTAAAATCTGCATGTCTTGTTACAGCTTATATGTGACTCTTTCAAAAAGTTTAAATTTCCAGTTCTAACATGCATGGTTAAGTTCTGAGATGATATATTGAATTTGTGATATTATGAATATGTTAAAATATTCTCACAAAATATCTCACAAAAGCAAGAATGAGTGACTATCTGGATAGATGAGGGCAGAGCGGTGGATGTGGTCTATCGGGACTTCAAAAAGGGTTTTGACACCGTCCCTCACAGCATCCTCCTGGGCAAGCTACGAAGGTGTGGGATTGATGAGTGGACGGGGAGATGGATTAGGAATTGGCTCTGTGGCAGGATGCAGAGAGTAGTAGTCAATGGGGCTGAGTCTCGTTGGAGACCTGTACTTAGCGGTGTCCCCCAGGGGTCAGTCCTCAGTCCCATCCTGTTCAACGTATTCATTAACGACCTGGATGA
>JAUBOD010000871.1:1730351-1750946 GCA_032353885.1 Nothura maculosa
CCAATTCCCTCAACACTCTGGGGTGCATCCCATCAGGGCCCATGGATTTGTGGGTATTGAGCTTCCCTAGATAAAAATCTAGATAAAAATCTAGCTGCAAAACAAGTGTGTAGATATAAATGAATCAGAATCCTAATTGAATATGGATTCCTTTGAGATATTTAATTACATATATCTTTTCAGATAGATATTTGTCAACTACTTTTAGTGCTTCATCCTGTTTTCATCTACTTGAGAGTGACTAACTGTATATCTAGTGAACTTCTATTTGATAAGTGCTGCACAAATGGATCTACCTTAGATATAAGGCATACTCTTTTCATTTTATTTATTTATAAAAATGGTCAGAGTGGCACTGCTATACGGTAGATAACTAAAATGATCTTATATTTGGCATTTTCCAACATAATTATTCCTCTATGCCCTTCTATAAGTTTGTCTCTACCACATATTATACTTTCTGAATATGTATTTCAGCTATTATGAACTCATTAAGCCTACTCCAAAACTACTTGCACCTTAAGTCTTTAGTATTTATATCTTAGTGTCAAGTGGAAATTTCTGTGTGAGTAGAGTTCACATACCCATTCCTCAGGATGTTTTTTTATATTTCCCCTGCCATCAGTGATCTTGGTCTAAGAGCACATTCTGATCAGAATCAAAATACAGTCCCTACCATGAGTTTACAGCCAAGAAGTAATGGAAAATAACAATAAAAAAGGGGTGTTGCAAAGGAAATTGTAGGTAAAATCACACAGCACACTGCCAGTGCTAGATATATAGGCCAACTCCAAAGAGATCACTCTGTGTGAGCAAGAGACCATTTCAGCTTAGTGCTCTAATATAACACACTCAAACAGTGATACAAGTCAGAGAACTCAGTAGAGGGTAAGAGCCAGGGGCACACACTGTCTTAAGGAAAAAATCTTCTTATATTACTCCAAGTTTTGCATTAGCAGCTCAAAGTATTTGCTTGTTATATCAAGAATATTTTCCACAACTACAGATTAAAAGGAAATTAAGATATAACAAGATTGGTCTATTATCGCTCTCCACCCTTTTTCTTTCTTACATTCAATTACATGCAATATAAGATATTGTGGAAGAGTTGTTTTCTGATTTTTGTATGGACTTTTCTTCTCCAGGAAAGAATTTTTCTCCAAAATAATTGCATAGCATGTTAAAAATGATTGTACAGTCCCAAATTAGATACAGTCCTGAAATGGTGCATCTAATGACAGACAAATTCTCTCTAATATGTCAGAGAATGTTCCACCTAGTACCTAGGTACTTTATTCTACTACTTGAAGGTGTGGCTACTGTTCTGAAAATAAGTGTAATGATTGACATTGTTATTCCAGTTGCTTCTAAAGCAACCCAAAGTGGCTTAGGGTTTACAGGCAGAAAAGCTGCAAACATAGTATTCATCCAGCCTTTAGTTCAGGAAGGCCTGGGGAAAGAAATTAAATAAGCTTTGAAGTGAGTCTATTATTGAGCAAGGCTGGCATTAGGCAACATTTATGATTTTGAAAATACTTGCCTAGAAGCCTGGAAACACAATGAGATCTATATTACCTTCTGTCTTTTGGCAATTGAGTTTATTTACTGTTTGCCAGACTGTTGATACAGATAATTCATATGCACACACAGAGGACTGCTCAGTGAGCTGTGATCCCTTTAGGTCCAATTTCTATCTAATATATGAATTATGAATTTTCCCTTTGTCCTTCCCTTGACACCTCTTCTGTTTTCCTTTATGTCATTTCATGGCACAACTGTCACCATATTTTTCTGCTTTGGCACATCCCTTGATGTTGTTTTCCATTGTCTACCTGACATAAAGCATCTTATCAAAATAAACTTTTCTCTAGAGCTTCTGTTTTGCCATGGGGCTTATGATTGACACACTGACACTGGGAGCACAAATTTGCACTTCAGCCATTTCAGAGGTGAGAGGAAAGAAGAGTCACTTGAGACTCATTCCTTTGCCCACATACAGTCATATATTGCTCCCTCAGGATGCCCGGGGCTATTGAACTCTTACACATAAGGCTGCCTAATTTTACACAAGACCTGTGGGACAGAGGTCTTCCCTAAGGGTAGCAGGTGGTGAGATGGGCTACATTCTGAGATACAGGGAGACATGCACTTAGGGCAATTGAACTGTATGCCTGCTTTTACTCTGTTTTTTTTCTGTCTGTGAAGTGTTCTAAATAAGACTCAGATTTTGGACAATGTATCAGTTCTGTGCTTCTTGGCCATTTTGCACACAGTTGAATTTTACTGCCTTACAGTATGGCCGCATAAGGGAACTGGGAGGAAGCAAATAACAAAATAGTCCTAGAAAATTGAGTTTTCCAGGCCTGATCCACTGGGAATTTCTGTATAGGGCTGAATTTCCTGCAGCAATTACTGCTGTCCTATACATCTCATTACTTTCTTGACAGAAGTAGCAGCCACCAACCCAGCTTTCCAGGACTTCAGCACAAGCATAGCAGAAGGGAGCACAACTATTTTGCAGTCTCAGCCATCTGTTGCCTTCTGCTTGATAGTCAATCGGGATCCCAGATACAAAATATGGAATATTTATTGGCACCTTCTGAGTGAAAAAGAATCTTCCACTCAGAAAAATCTTTGGATATAGAAAGTGATGCCACATTAAGGATGTTGCAACTACTCTACTTCAATTGAGAGGATGAAAAATGAATTGAAAAATCTGTTCAAGTATGCCTCAGCCTCAAGTATGACAACAGCTACCGTGGCAGAACAATTATTTGAGAATCTTGTGAGTATGCGTATTCCTTTAGGATTTCAGTTGTGTAGTTCGGCATGACAGTGAGCTCGGTGGTGCACAGGAAGAAATGAAATGGCCCACAGCAAAACCAGGGAAAGAATAACAGGAAGAAAAGGCTTATATACTCCATAAATGAGGAAATTCAATGCTTAAAGATTCTGTGAGAGTGTTTTCTTATTAAGGAAATTAAACACTGTGCAAGACTAGTGGCCAGAAAGGATGAAGATTTATTTTATTTTATTTTATTTTATTTTATTTTATTTTATTTTATTTTATTTTATTTTATTTTATTTTATTTTATTATTTTATTAGTTTATTTTATTTATTTGCTTCCAATTTTTAAGTCAAATTTCTCAAGTTATTTAGGTACTCAGTTGCAAGTGACTGAACAAATACAACAACTTATTTATTCAACAGATCTCCCAAACCAGGGAGAAAATGTTGCGTTTTAGCTGAACAAGCTAGACTTTTAGACATTCCGTTTCTCCGTGATTGTGGGAGTGCAGTTGAGGGAATGAAAATGCTGAGATACTAGGACTGAGAATCTGAGAATCTGGTAGTGAGCATCAAGGGACTCTATGATTGGGGTTGTGTTTGTGTCTGTCTGGCCTGCTGCCTATTCTGTGGCATTTTTCAAAGTCTCCTTTAACCCATCTGAGGAATGTAGATATCAATCCCATTGTCCTACTGGCAATAAAAAAAAATGTATATGTCTTTCTTAAATCTCATCGATGCTAGTGCTGAAATACGTGGAAGCATTGCTGTTACTAAAGCTTCCCCGCCCTGGTATGAGGTACTATACTTACTCCCTGACAACAACGTATTCAGAGTGTTGCTCTGGAGCCAATGCTCGGATGTTGCTTAGGCAAAACAAAATAATGCAATGTTAAAGAAAAGGCGTTAAACAATATACAAGACTTGTTCTGATGGGTGCATCCTTAATAGAATTTTTTACTTACCTGTAAATCAAAATATTGCCATTCTTGAACATAAGTTGAACAATGCTATATCAAAGATTGGAAAAGCTGTTAAGAAGGGGAAAAATGCATGCACACCAGTGTCTACTTTGACCTAATATAGGACACTTTCAAATATTTCATATTCCAAAATTCTAAGTTATATCTCAGAAAATATAAAAATCAATACAGGAACATAAAAATATTTTGTGGTAATACTCATCTCCCCCTTTTTACCTGAAAAATATGCATTTTTGCTGAGAGTAATATACATGATGTGAAAATCAAATATACAAGTAGGAAGAACATCTTTTTTACTGTAAATGCCATGTGTGTGTGAAAGAGATAGAGATTAACTATGAGTTAGATCCAGGCATTAAGTTCAGAATTCGGGAACACAATTCAGCAGAGTAAACTATTCCTGTCAAGCCTTTTTCTTCACAGCTGCATACTGTGGAAAGGTGCATTTAAATATGAACACTTCTCAATGATATCCCCAAAGATGCAAAATCTTGTCTTCACTAACTTCAGCCCTAAGTTAGGAAGAGACATGGTCATTCCTGTTAAGCATGTCTTCATTGAACAACCTTAAGTCTTTATTCTCATAACCCCTTGACTTTCCTCTACCCTGGTCTGTACTTTGTCTCACTGCCTTTTTGTTCTGCCTGTAATTAATATGTCAGCATGTCAAGGCACCAAATTATTTCTGAGGAGCCTTTTGTGGCCTTAACACAGCTGAATGGATGAAAACAACATTTCTCATATCATTGCTTTTGATGATTTTTGTAATTGCGTCTTTCTGATCTACTGTATATTTAATCATGTAATAGACAGACTCCCATCTGGTTTGCATATCCTGAATAAGATGCCAAAATGGGTTTTCTACTCAGCTGCATTCCAAAACTTTTATAAACTTTTGTAGACTGATTAAAGTGGATACACATTCCCTCCCCACCCATTATGGAGAAATCTGCTGGAATTTGCCTTGGCTGAAACCAATAAGCTCCAACACTTACTCTGTTCAATTGAAGAAAAATAAAACACATGAGATGTGGGAGGTGAAGGTTTTATTCCTAGTTTGAAGGTTTCATTCCTACATGAGTTTGAGGAAGTGAATTCACCTCACCTGCTCTCATTTTATATCCTGATTATTTAGATCTAAAGTACTTTTCATAGTAAGGTTTACGTCTATGTGCTTATGAAGTATCTCATCCTAGCTGGGATCTACAGTAGCAGCAAAGCTATGAGGCAGAGCCCATCAGTTCCCTTAAGTATTTTAACTGAAGTTATGCCAGTTTTGCAGTTTCTGCACAAGAAGTTCAGTGATTGATTCAACCCTGATAATAAGACCTTCCATTTAAAACAAACAAACATATATACATACATACGTATATACCTTTTTTTCTGTAACCAACGCTTATTTAGATGATATTTCCTTTTTGCAGCAGTAGCATTGAAATAAATATTTTGACTGTTGTTGCAAGAAATCTAAGCAAAGATTGGTAAACATTATTTAGGCAATTACACATCAGAAATAATTGGAACACAAAGTTAAAGGTCTCAGGAGGCTATATTATTTTGCTAGATTTCTCATAATAACTTTAGGGAGATTATTTAGTGAATCTCCTTATGGAGAGATCATGTAATTTCAATTCTTTTTGAATATGGTCATAAATATTTCTCTTCATAGTAAAAAAGTCACAACACACAACAGATATTGGAGGACATTCTGATAGTAGTTGGAGATCCAGCTCAGAGGTTTTATGGCTTGAATCTCACACTATTGCATAGGTAAAAATTAGTAGGGGTCTGTACTCAGTTGCAAGCCTGGGACCTCAAGGAAGTAGTCTAACCTGTTTAAATAGTTTTGGAGATATCGCATCCCAGCAGCCAAATAGCCAGAAAACATCCGTATTTCCAATTGAGCATCTAAGGCTAGTTATCTGCCTTTCCAGAAACAAACTCTAATCCTATTTATGACCCTGTGATTGACAGGCATCTGTATTCCGAACAAAGTACAGAAGAGATCTCAATTACAGGAAATATGTAGAAAGTTGTAGCAGGTTATTTACTCATTAGACCTCCCCCTCAGTGACTGTGGGAGTGCATGGTATGTTGGTAAACCCTCCTGCTGCTGATCATTTGTCTGTCATAATGTGATCAACGATTCATTCATAATGAAAAGCTAATGCCTGGAGAGAATTGAATTGGAGCTCAGCTTGACTTCTTATAAAGATAAAAGGGGTAGGATGTAATTCTGAATGGATGTAGTTCGTGTTTCCATGGGGCTGCTTTTATGTTTTTCAAAAAACTTGTCCAAATTTGCAGCCTTTTTATTGTATAAGAATTTCTTAGTGTCATGGAGTTGCCCTGTAAAAGGAGTTTTTCCTCTCTTATTTCTTTTTCTGGGGCAAATCGGCTTTCAAGGAATCAGTCAATGAAGCCTACCAATCTCCATTGCCAGGGATCACATAGTAATGTCAAATTTAACATGGTGCTACTCAATTATACAGCATCTTGTTCACACTTCACAGATGGGAAAACTGAGATATGGAGATGAAATATAATATAGTCAATGTAGTCAAGGTAACCCACCTTGTATTAGTGTTTCAGAGTCCCAAATCCCAGCCTGCTACTCGGATTGTTGATGCTCCTTTTCTCCTGGAAGCATGAGTTTCCATTGGTGGTGCTCTTTTGGTTTGCTGATGTGTTTCCAATATGATTTATAAAAAGTAGTAGTGAAATTTGCTCCAGTATTGATCTGTCTCCTTAGTGATTTTAAAGTGTTAGATTGTTCCTACATGAAGATCCTGTGGTTCTGGATAGGGTATAAGAGACTGAGAGAGACTACTGTCTGTCTGCAGAGGTTCTCTGAGGGGAGAAAAAATAACCCAGAAGCTATGCTTCTCAATTCTTCCTCCCTGTAGTGAAAGAAAGGATGAGACATTCAAGGCAAGTGATTGCCTGAAGAGCTGATTGGATGTGAGCAGGGTTGAAAAATTTGCAAAAATGGACATGAAAAAAAAAATTACAGTATTAACTTTAAATACTGAATACTTTACAGTATAAGAAGGCATGACATAATTCTCCTTTCTCTAGTTCCCAATGGAGAGTGAGTTTAGAGAAGTGTGGTCTCCAATGCATCTTTCCTGAGGCCTTTGTTCCAACAGAGATTTCTCCTGACAGTAACAATTTTTTAAGACTTGAGCTGAAGTAACTCTTTTCCCTTCAGATGAGATAGTGCAACTGGTCTTGTAGCTGCCTAGTTACCTGATTTGGAACACAGAATACTGTTGTTCAAAGGTTTACTTTAAAATTAACTGACCTTCCGCTACTTTCCCACGAGGCAGGTCCACAGATACCTGTCAGGAAAACAAAAAGGAGTAGTCTACTCAAAGGAGTAGTCTACTCCCACTGAAGAAAAAATCAAAACCAGGCCAGCTCTCTTCCTAGAATGCTATCTATCGCTGATGGCTGAGACTGACATGTCCTCCTTGTCCCAATGCATCAAGTGCCTCAGATTTCAGTATTCACTGTTGTTTCTTCAAGGTGACCAGAGGTTTATATTCAGCCTCTGCTACAAGTAGACACGGTTTCATTGTTATCACTTCTTCTGACCAACTTACACAAGGAATACTACCATGACTTAGCCGTTCCCACAATTTTACTGTTATTACACTTATTCGGGGCTTTAATGTGCATGAATGTATCTGTAGTATTAGATAAGAATGTACTCTGTTTGGTTGATGCTGCAGTATAGATAAAAACTGGTGCAAATCTTTAACTGGTGAAGAAGTGTAGGAGCAATATGTATTTCTCAAGAACAACCTTTAACAACAGGATGCAGAGAAGTATTCCTTCAGAGAGTATGCATTCACAGATAGGTTGAATAGATAATTACAAGTGACACTGTGGTTCTCCGTCACCACACACACTTCTCATCCCTACTTAACGTGCTTTCAGTCCAAGTAAATTGATATGTCTCAAAGCAAAGTGGGTATTGTTATTTTTGTGCAGGACAGTAAGCTGAGAAGGAGAACAAATCCTGCAGTATCATTCTCCAATTCCATCTGATGCACTTAGAATGACGGAGAAGTTATTGTATGTTTCACTGAGGAGGATATACAGTTCCACCTGAAAAAAACAATATAAATTTACCTGAACTCACATATTCATGCAGTATAAAGGAGGAGAACAGTTATTTTTTTGCTATGAGACTACTGAAACCTTTGACGGTGGAATCTCACCTACCAATTTTCTGAGCTGGTTAAAACTACAAAAAAGACCTATTGACCCATTTTATATGCCAAAGAATGAGAGAAGCACAGCAGAACACAGCTGTGTGTGAAAACCCCCTCTTTTCTCTTCCTTCCTCCGAAATCCCCCTGTTCTGAGAGACTCTGGGCACCTTGACAAAATTTAATTCAAACAATCTTTTCCAAATTGGACAATGTGTCCTTAAGTAAACCTAAACCCACTGCAGAGTTAGGGAAGAGAGGAAACCACAAATCCTGACATCTCCACATATGCAAACACATAGAAATAAATTAGCAAGAAACATAACCATCTTGCATTGTGTCTGGAAGGGGTTTACCACAGCAGGACTTTTGCATGTGGGTAAGAGAATTTTCCAGCATCATAGGCCACAACAGAAGAAATTATTGCTCTACTGGATAATTCAAGAAGCTTTACTCTTAGAAAATACCATTTTGCTCACGCATTTTAATTCCTAATAAAAGTCGCCAATTTGCTTAGGTTTTGTTCTTGAGCATTAAATGCTTGAGTAAATTGAGTGAATAATGAAATTCTATAATCACTGCAGTATTCAGTAAATCCAATTGGCATTCACAGAAAAGATAGAGCTTCAGATACTTAAAGAAAAGTGGGTCTGAAAAGGCAATCAAATACAGGAAAGGAGTAGGAGTGCAGATGCACCATTTTTCTGAAAAAAAAATAGAGAAAAATGTTTATCAATTGAGGTGTTTACTCAGAGCATAGAATGTAAAGAAAAAATCAGTAAATCCTTGCTTGAGCAAATGTTTTACACCTATATCCCTCAGGATGGCACCTAAATCACCCTAATACTCTGGGCTACAATCAGACAAAAATACTACTCTGTTAGCAATATTCTGGTTTCTATAAATAATTCTTCCACCTAATATTTATTTATTTATTATTTTATTTACATATTTATTATATATATTTATATTTTATTTATTCCACCTAAGATTTATTTTTATAGAATTGAGAAGAGAAGCCATATTCTCTCTCCACTGTCTGCCCCCGACTCCATTGCTGTGAAGTTTGATGTATGTGAAACTTCCAGTGACATGCTTTTGGAGTGGAAAGAGGAGTACAGAACCTCTGGTTTTGACATCCTGATTGCACTGTATGAATTATTATACGAACATAGAAGCAAGTATATGTCTTCCATGAAGGTTTTGTAGTGTATCCCTGCCTTCTCTTCTGGCAAATGCTTCATGTGAAATGTTTCTTGTTGGATCGAATGGAATGAATTACATTCTTTGTGTACTTCAGGTACTTCTTCATGGACTTCATGCATTTTCACAGAAGAGAAAAAAGAACTTTATTTCCAAGTCTGGGCATTGGAAGCATCTAATATCAGGATAATTCACTAAGGTTACCAGATGCAAAACAACCAGATGTTCAAGGGCAGGTGATTCTGAAGGCTGTGGTTCTACATTTGGATCTATCAATAAGCTGGTGTCTTCAGACAAGTTACTTCACTTAGCATTACTGACTGAACATAAGACTATATGCTACAGACCAGAAAAAAACACACTTTTGAACTAGAAGCCAGTACTGAGGTCAGTTGAAATTTTGTGAAAAGAGTAAGACACACAGACATGTTGCCTGATTCTGAACATAATGAACTAGAAGAGATATCTAAGTCACTATGCTAAATATCTGTAAAATAAGTCCAGCCTCTAAATTTGTAGCAATTTGTTTTTGCCTCAACAGAACATCTGACTGTATCAGTGAGTTCTTCAGTTTAATATAGTGGTGTGAAAAAAGTTCTGTATACCTTTCCTAGAACCTTGAGCTTTTTTTCTTCTACTCGTGCTCTTGAAATTATACTACAGCATGCAATTAAATAGGACACATGATGCTGATCTATTTAGGATTTAGTCCATGTAGGCCATTGTAAAGATATTCCATCATTTTTTTCATTTCAGGTGTCTTTCATAATTTGGACAAACACACAAAAATAAACAGTTAAAAGTAAATAGTTTGAGTGACTCTGAAAGGAGCATTTTTTTTTGTCAGCTTTCTAAAGATACTAACACCTGGCAATGGGAAGGCTAGGGCTCAACCATCAAAAACGTTTTGAAAATCCAGGCGTGTATGTGTATGTGAATTTTTCTAATGGCTAATGTTGCTGATAGCTGGCAAATAAGAATAGGAATAACCATGAATAGCTGCATGCTAGTCATTAATTTCCTCTCACAAAAGAGTATTTCCCCTTAGACTTTTCCTTTTTATCAAATCATTGCCCTGTAAGTAATGGATTTAAAATGAGACTATCTGTGATCTTTGAAGCATGTTCTTGAGTAAAAACACTTTCTTGCAGAATGCTAAAGAATTATTTTTCTTGTCCCTCAGGCTCTTCTCTCCTCCTGTCATACTTCAGATACAAAAAAGAAGTGGAGAAACTCCCTATTGAACAGTCTGTAGTTTTATACTCAGTGCTTTCTTCCAGGGATGCTGACAGAAGAAAAAACATGTAGTGGTAGACCTATGTTCCGGTTTTGTATATTTATATATGGGGATTTGGGATCAGCCCTTCAGACCTACAAGAACTTTGCATTTTGTTTTTAAATCCTAGCCTGTAAGAACTTAATCCATGACCTCTTGCTATACAACAGGCAGAATGAAGTTTCTTTTCCAGAGAGCTTTCAATTATTGTTTTTTAAAACAAGTAGCTAAATCAGAATGGATGCTGCCTTATCTAACTGATTGCATTTGGAATGACTTGATGCTTCACCATGCCTTACAGATGTCTTTTTAGAGAGTTTAAGTAAGTAAAACATAGCTAGCAGAGGATAAGCTGCTTCTGAAGGCATTTGACTCTTGCAGCCAACTGATTTGCCAAAAAAACACTCTGTGTTCCAATTCTGTGAGAACCACTGGAAATATTTCTCTGTCTTGGCTTCTGCCTGCTCTTCTTTCTGAAGCAAGTATCTATTGTCTTTACTAGATAGAAAATAACCTCTATAGTCTCCTTCTTTCTCCATTAGGGCTGCTTTTGCTTATTTACTTTTCTTTCTGTAAAAATAATCAATCTTGACTGCGAACAACTTTATCCTCCTGCTTGTCATGCTGCATTTTAGTGAGGAGTCTTCACAGAAGCTTTTACCTTTGGAAACAATGACAGGAAGTAGACAATTTAATGTAAACTAAAATAACTGGAGTCTTTGCATGCTATCTAGCACTTTCAGTTTGGCATAGAACACTGCTTGACCCTTCCCTGACTGTAAAAATTTAGGCACTGGTTATCAGAATATAGATAAAATATAAGCTTCTTATATGGCATATAATATCTTACTTGATAGAACAAAAGAACAGAGTTCCCCAAAGCGTTCAGTATTTGAATTCCGTAAAAGATGATTTTTTAAGCTACAATACAGCAAAAAGAACAAGCTTACTTAGCAAGCTTCTTACATCTACAGGTATTCATAGCAGCACAAATGTTTAAACAACTAAACCAAACTTTACAGACAGTTATAAAGTGTATCAAAACATAACTGCCGTGTGGAAGACTTTTTTTCCATCTTTGTATCTAGGAACACATACACATTTTGAATTGTTTCACATTAAAGCAATGAAAGAAATATTTTAATTTTCTTCCCTTTTCTAGCTAATAAATCTTTGGTACCTAATTTTTTAGGAGTATGTCTCTGGAAAGGTCAGTCTGGTTCAGAAAGGAAAAGGTTGAGCAAGTTGAAGTAAGTTCCTTAGACCTGTTTATTTGCTGCTTCTCCTAGAGACATGTAAAATAAGTTTTGAAACATCTACTGTCTTATTTTCTTATCCCTGTATGGTATTTTTTTCTATGCTATTTATGCTTAAACTAATAATTTTAAGAAGAACACTTGTTGTAATGGCAGGGTATAAAGAAGTCCTTTTAAGCGTTTACTCTGATTTCTATTAAGTCACGATATAAATCTAATCTTGTTATTTGATTACTGAATACTTTAAGTCTTTCTCCATTTGTAATATTTGTATTCCATAATATGAAAGGCAAAATTCAGATTTCACCTGCCACGCACTCAGTGTTATCCAGTCCACCACCGATAGTTTAAGAGCTGTCCCTGAGTTTAAACTCTGGGGTAAAATGTAATCTAACTACAGTGCACTTTGTGACAGAGTTGCTATACTTAAGTGAAACAAGTAAAAGAAAAAGCAGTTACATCTGGCAATATTTCATGACATGTTAATAACATGTAATCAATCATGCTAATGAAGCACCATAAAAAGCTACAACTCACTCAGCTACACAAAATGCAAAGTGGAAACTATTGGGATTTGCTGAGCTTAGGAGACAGGAGTCTTCATTAAGATGACTGAAAAATAATTCAAGTTCATTGTACAAATAATAGCAAAATCAGCAACACACTTATTTTAGGACATTTCAATTAACAGGGATTAGGATTCAAGCAGGATTACTTGAAGAGCATTGCAGCAAATGAAATTTACAAAGCAATTCCTCTGGTGGTAAGAAATTTGAGAAGGTCACAGCTTCTTATGATTGGAGGCAATTGAAGATGAATGGTTTATGGATTCTGTGAAAGTCAGGGCTATTGCATTTTTACAGAGCATTATTTGAAAGTATACGTTTAAAGAAGTTTACAAAATAAATATCTCCAATAGATTTTAGTGTTGATTTCATATTGTACAAACCTGAACAGAGAACGGAGTAAAATCAGTGATTAGGGAAAAAAAGACAGCATTGAGAAAACTGCTAAGATCAGTATTTAGTTACAGGGGAAAATATGCAAAAAAGTAAGGCTATAGCTCTGTCAATATTTAAGTACTTGCATATATAAAATGTAAGGTAAATAAAATATATAAGCAAATAAAAAAATATAAGGTAAATAAAATCCATCAGCAACCCAATCGCTACATCTCTGTGACTGTACAGAAAGGTCACTTCACAACAAGCCTGAGTACAAATTTGCTGTCTGTTTATATCATATAACCGCAAAAAAATAGCCTGCTGACTATTCAAAGTCATAATGTCACCTAGTATTCCTTAAAGGAAACCTCAGATATCCTTGTAGTTGATATTACAAATTGATATCCTTGTAGTATCATTATATCTACTGTTCAGGGTGTCTTCACAGCTCATGTGGACTGGGCACAATGCATAGGTTCCAGCTTTCCTAGGTACCTGGTACACTTGAGGCAAGCTTCAGCATTGTTGACTTCTGTGTTTGAGGGTTTCTTCCCACTTAGGTCATTGTAAGAGCAAGTGTTAACACTTCAAATGCTTTCATACATGAAAATCAGTGAATTTCATGGGTGATTGGTATAATGTTGAAGTTTCTTTTATAAAGACTAGAAAATTGAAGTAGGGAATGGATGTACATAAAATCTCTTTATCTTTCTCAAGAGCAAGTCCATGAAGAGATATGTGCGCCATCTGTGGAGTGTTTCTAGTCTCTCTTCAAAAATATTGAAAACACTAACAAGTGCATTTCTGTGATCAATTTATAAGGTAGAAGTAGAGGGGAGAAATAAATCAGTAGTAGAAGTATCTTTCTCTTACTTTGACAGTCTAAAGAAGCCTTGTATTGCTTTTATTAAATTAGGGCCTAATACAGGTATAACACCGAGTAAATTAGAGTGAATAAATGTGCAATAGCTGTATGTAAAGTTTTTTTTTTCCAACAATCTGTGATGTTTTTTAAGCACTTCTTAATTATGTTTCTTTTTTCTTTTTTTTTTTTCTGGAGAGTTAGAATGTATTATAACATCTTTTTCATCAAAGTATCTCATCGGAGTGAGAAGTTACTGTGTCCATACCACAGGTATTTTAAATATATATACACATATATAGTTAATATATATTTTATATAGCTCTGGTATATATATAGCATCATCAGACTTTTGCTGCAGACTTTTATACACATGCCTAATTATTTGTACAGGAATACACATATGGAAGTGAACAGAAATACTCATATGCTTAGAATTAAGGACATGCTTAAATATTTCCGGGACTGAGGCCTGCTTTCTCCCAGTAGAGAGTAATGCTCTTATACAGATTTTCCCCCAGTGCACTTGTATAAATCTGGCCCTTTAAGTTTTACTGATCCAAACTGCTCAAATCTCACCGTAGCCATTTTGCATGCTGCTGACTGCTTGGTGCCTGTTCTGTTTCCTAACTGGTTAGTACCTGTTTTAGTTTTCCACAGCTCTCTCCTCCTTATGCCTGCATCTCACACATGTGATTAAAGAAGGTTCATCCAGAGGTAAGTCTGACTTTTCTTTTGTGTTTGATGGTGGTAAAAATACTGTAACATGTGATTTGCTAGTATTACAAGAATGTCTTTTGAAAATATGTCTTTTTTCTTTAGCCAGTAGTGAAGAGCAGGCTCTGTTCCAGTATGCAGCACTTTGTCAGATTATATTGATTAAATAGTCTTCCTTAGCCTCTTTCCTCTGTGAAGTGTGTAAGTAATATGTTTGTTTCTTTCTCCAAGGTAGCTTGGTTTTGCACTGTCATTGGTAAATACTTAAATCAGGTGTAAAACATGTATCCTGTTCAATGAATAGGTGAGTTCACTCCTTTCTGCTTTGCAGTATTCTTAGATTTAAAATAAAATCTAGAGGTAGCAGATAATGGTGATAAGAAACAAAGTAGCTAAAAGATATTAAAATTCTGCCGCAGAATTTCAACCCATTCTTGAAGACCAGTAGAGATTATGAATCGAATAATAATGATATTTGCATAATAAATAAAGAGTAGTGTTTGAAAACTTAAGTAGGTAAATTTGGAAGCCTGACATGTCATAAATTATAACTTTAAATAAATTTTTAATGAATTAAAGGTTTTGTACATATGATAAGGAAAGAATGGTCTGTGCTAGCTTCTCATATGAATGCTCTTAACCTGCAGGAAATTTATATTCAGCAAGCCCTTCTCTTCTTGCATGCCAGCACCTTCTCCTCGGGGATTATAAAAGCAGAAGCTAGTAATGCAATCAGGAGTTGCACTGCAGAATGATGGTCTTACTATGACTCATGACTCTTTCAAGATTCACAGCTTTGAATCTTTTGACTTCTAGTTCTCACATGGTTCTTTCGGTGTCATCAGTTCTCATTCTCAAGCAGAGATGCCTCTAATATCGACTTCTTGCAACAGCTATCACAGCATCATGTCTGTATTGTACTCATGATCCAGAGTATATATGTGAGTTCTGTTTAATTAATCTGAATCATAGCATATTTCATTCTTGTGTTCTATATTTGATGGGCCACCATCACGTGGGTGACCATGATCAGATCTTCTCATAACAGTGGAATTGGTCAGGTAGATGTGGATATTGAGCTGGAGTGTTCATTCATGTACATAAATGCTGATGATTTTCTAATTACTTCAATCACCATCAGTAATGGGAGCTGCTTTCTTATCATTGCTTTTGTTGCAGGTGCTGTAGGAAGATTTTTCCATGGATTTATGGTCCAAATTTTGTTTTTATGGGCAACAGAGAGCTTTTTCTAGTACAGAGGAGATGTCTGTTTCCAAGTTCATGCAAATATGTTTTGATGTGCTGCCTGCCTACTCTTTGGCTTTTGTTACGGGAACAACATCAATATAGTAGGAAATCCTTTTAAAACGTCTTATATTTCACTTTTGCTTTGAAGATTGCTGCGCTTGTCTGCAGAAGCAAGCAATGTTGCCATCTCAGTGGAATGCAACTGTGCCTTTTTGTGCATGAAAGAGTCCTGGCCTATGCTGTTTCAGAACCTATTTTTGATAAAGCAGACGGTATCTTTCCGTTAAGTCACCTTTCATTTACCACTGAAGGAAACTTTGTTCTGCCTTGCAGTACAGCTGTTATTTTACAGCTCTGTGTTCCCAGATTAAGGAGAGAGTTATATTTTTAACTTGTAAAATGTCTTTGCTATTAGCTCTTCTCCATTTGATCCGTGTGGGTGGCTTCAGCTTCTTGGCCTCTAATATTCCTTAATGTTAGTCAGTCTGCTTGCTAGTTTGTCTAGTCTCCTGACCAGCCCAGTAATGGTTGCCTGGATTGTTTCCAATACCTTATTTCTAATTGATAACTGCTCATTTTTATTTGAAGAGAGTCCTTTTGTTCCTCCTGTCAAGTGTTTGAAGAGGTCATCTATACCTCTTTCTGTTTCTTTCTCATACGGTTTGAAGCTATTTTCACTAGGATTTTCATCTTCTCTGTACACTATCTCATGATTGCTTTCTTTTCTTGTCAATATTAATAGCTTTAACTTTGTTTTTGGAACTTACATTTGCAATGAAAACAACAGGGACCTGCTATTCATGAAACGCATTCAGTCGAAAATCTGGCTTCTCAGTGCTTGCCACTTTTCTTGATCTGTCTAGGATATTTGAAGGTTTTTTGAAAGTGTAGGGTATAGCACATCTTTAAAAAAAATCATAGCCAATGCATGGACAGCCTTTAGCATCAAAGGTGGGATTCGTATAATAATATGCAAGTTCATAAATAAACATGAAAAATGTTTATTTATTTATTATTTATAAATATATATATATATTTAAGAGAAGTAAGGACCACATTCACATTTTCTGAGCACTTGACACTGGCAGTGTCAAGAATCATCCCAAACAAATTTAATCTCCTTTCTTCTCAGACACAGTTCTCATTTCTATTCTGTCAGTATAAGCTGAGTTGTAAAGCAAGCAAAATTATTTTCCAATCAGGTTGTGATCTCGATAAAAATGGAATTTTTTTTTTTTTTTTTTCTTTTTTTTTCCTTCTATTTAACTTAATACAAATCCATCACTCCATAAAACAAGGATGCCCTTATATTGCAACATATAAGCTGTTTCCATATGGCCAAACATTGCATCTTACAATCTATTTTCCACCACCTTTCCATAGAGTTCCTCACATGTGTGTTACAGACTAATTAATTAATCTGGAGGACCACAGTATGTTCTTTTCCTTTTTGCACAGGGCTCTGCTATTTCTACTATGTATATCCTCTGGAAAAGTGCAGGCCATCCTCTTGTGCAATATTTTAGCTATATTAGAGAAATTGATAGATTTCTCATGAAGCATGTCTGGCTGAATATAGGATGTAGTTTTGTATTTTGTTCTTGCAACAAAATTTAAATGCAGTAATCTAAATTGACATATTGTCATCTTTTGACCGTGGTCATGCTCCACGTAAAGGTCACAAAATGGATGTATGCCAACTTGCATAATAGGAAGGACTGTAATATCCATCCTGTTAAAATATCCACATGAGATGGAGTGTCACGTTCTACATGCAAGGTTGGGCATTTCAACTATAATTTACAAAATGGAAAAAAAAAAAAAAAGGAAAAGTAAATGTGGCTTCAATTAATATCTTGGTGTTGATATAATAAAATGTTTTAGTTTCAAGTCACTTGGGTTTCACTTAGACGTTGGAACAAGTGTTCTTTTCACTGATAACCTTGAAACATTTTTTTCTCAGTAATTTTTTTCAACTTTACTAATTTTTAGTAAAGGACAATAAAAATAACAGTAATCTGTTTTACCTTAATAACTCTCTATAGTTCAACTCTCATTTAAAGTGGGGACTTTTAAAGCAAATCAGTAGATTCTTGTGTCTTATATGGTAACTTGTTCATTTGCTAGACATCGTGTAGCATTGCAGTCTTCATTGTATCAGTTGTAAGAGTTTCCCAGCCCCTCCAAGACAGCCAGAATGCGGATTAAGAACTAGGTTTTAAAAACCAAGCAGAGAAATGTGAAATCAATGGCATCTTGACATCAGTTTGTCAGCTTCAGTGGCAGCTAGTAGTAGCTTTCTTCTAGCACCTCTGGACATCCATAGTGAAAGGTAGTCACTCATCCTCACATTAAGGGCATTATTATGCACTGGAAGTCAAAATGTAGACAAGAACCATTCAGGAAGATGCAGGAAATAAATACCCTAAGTAAATATCCTAAGCTCACACATTTCTTTCAGTATCTGGTTTCCTCTGTTGACAAGAACCATGAATCCCCATGGATTCTCTTGTCATAGTCCTGATTAAATACTGTGTTTAAGATTCAAGAAGTGTCCTTGCTTATTTTCTCTATTTTGCATCATTACAGTTGAGTCTATGCTGTGTATTCTGCATAGTGTGGCGAGAACTCCAAAGTGTTCTATTAAAAAGTACCTGTCTGCCTACTATAGAGCAGATACCGGAACGGTCACTCTTAGCAGCCATCAAGTCAAGAATTGCGGCTAGGCAGGAACAAGGAACAGAATAAAATCTTCATAGATCATTTCTGTGGTACAGATACCAGCAAAGCATAGCTAGTTTTAATGCACATGGCAGTGTGCCACTGCATCTTTCCAGGGTACATTTGTCAGGCCACCCCTCTTTGCAACAGCAGAATTGACAGTTCACTACATTTGCTTTAGATCACTGTCTCCTGAACATAACAAACTGGGATGGTGGTGATGAGAATCATGTTTCACAGATGATATCTTTCCTGGTCAGGTTTCTCTGGGCTTGACTCAGTTCTATCTAGAATGACAATCTAGAAAGACTAGAAATTTAGATCCCTCTCACTTTGATGGTAGCTTACCATGAAAGCAAAAAGATGTCTGTTCCCTGGACCTTCAGTCAAGCATGTTGAAGAGAAGTTCTAATGGATATGTACTAGAGTAGCCAAACTGCAGACTGTGTATCACCCTCTGCCACCAAAAAACGGGGATAAATTAGTTCTGATAGAAGAGGAAATACATTTTTTGGTCTCTGAGTGTAAGGCAATACTGCGTCCAGCTACCAGAAGTGATGAAACAAGTAATCAGGACCTGTTTTTTTTCATTTTGACTCTTCATCTCTGAATATATCATAAAGGTATTATGTACAGGTATCAATGCATCCTGTTTTGTGTAGAAAGGAAAAAATAGGATGAAAGGACAAAAACTGCTTGTCCTTGGTTTGGGTGACCATAATCCTAGCTTACTTGCTCTAAAGACAGAAATGTGACTTCTATGTCAAAAGTCCTTTAGTAAATTCTGGAAGATTCCAGTAAAGGAGTCTCTATGCTAGAGGAATCCCTCAGCTTTCCATGTGTCTGTTTTAAACCTTCCATAAATTACTAGAACTATCTAACAGGAACTCAGAAGGGCTTAGAACCTTGCTGTAGCAACTAAACTGAATATTGGAGGGGAGATATTGGAGGGGAGATATTGGGGACACAGGAGACATATCTGAAAAAATCATAGAGAGGCTTTTTAGGGATATGGGCATCTGAATCACTGGAGTAGTCTCAATTATTTTAGCCCATGTTAAAGCTGTTTGAATTTATCCAATGAATGATTTCCTCTACTTAGTTTAGAACATTTCCAGGTATATTTACATCTTTTCATATTCCTTTCCTCAGCTCCCAGACCAGGTAACTTTATTTATATCCAAGCGTTTTTGAATTACTTTTTCAAGTCAGAATTTGTGAGGAACTGCCAAATGTTTTACTGCACTCTAGATACTACTTTATTTGCTAATTTTATTCTTTGATTAAAAGAAAAAAAAATCTATCTATCTATCCATCTATTTATTTATCTTCATTTTGGAAGTCCATGGCATTTTCCCAGGGTTTCCATGACCACGGTTCAATTATTAAGTACAAGATCCAGGACCCACTGGAAATTTAGAGAATGTTTTATCAACATCCATGGAGCTCGAATCAGTTCTTGAATGTTTACAAATTATTTGTTCTGCCTTTTTTTCCTTTTTTCTTTTTTTTCCTTTTTTTCTTTTTTTTTTGTTCCCTAGGAATTTTAGGAATTTTAAGCAATATTTATGAAATGGCAACTACTAGGATTTCTCATATTTTTTCCTTTTATTTTCTTTTCTGTGCATCATTATTATTTCCAGTAATAAAACCACTAAGGAACCTTACTATTGCCCTGCTCCAGAAAAGAATCTGAGCATGTTATTTGTTTTAATACATCTTTATCACTACTCTTCCTGTATTAAAAAATGATCATGTGGTTAAGTGCTGTTTTGGATCAAGACTTAGGCATGCAAGTTGGTTGAACTAAGTTCACTTAAATGCATCCTGAACTATGGAAATGGTTCTCATTAAATCTTGAATATTTTGAAGAATGAATCTATAAGCCACTCCCACAGCCAAATGGACAGGGCAGGATTACAGGTTTAAGCGAGGAATTTGTTAAGAGGTCATTTGTTTCTCTGAAAACAAAACGAAATAAAATAAAACCAAAAAAAAATCTAGGAAACTTTGAGACAAAGTTCCCATGGCAACTGGCATGGTATTGCAAGGTTACATCTGACTGTTAGTAGGTTTGGGTTTTTTTTACCTTTAGACTTGCCTTGGAAAAGCACTATATACTGAGGCTTATTTCAGGAATCCAAGACAGGCAAAGCTTAATGATCTGGAGTATATGTACCCCTGAGACAGATCTTGAGAAGCCCTTCACTCATCATGAATATACAGACTATTTTTATATCCAAGGAATCTAATTTTCAAGAAAGCAGTGAAATAATTATTATGCTGCTCAGTCCATTTCTCCTAATCATAGAATCATAGAATGCGTAAGGTTGGAAGGGACCTTAGAGGTCATCTAGTCCAACCCCCCTGCACACGCAGG
>JAUBOD010000871.1:1751046-1769459 GCA_032353885.1 Nothura maculosa
AAAACACGGAGAAAGCAGAGCTGCTGAATGCCGCCTTTGCTTCAGTGTTTGTCAGGGGCAGCCCTCTAGAATCCCAGACCCTAGGGACACAAGAGCTGGGGTTAGAGAGCATCTAGGGAAGCTCAACACCCAGAAATCCATGGGCCCTGATGGGAGGCACCCTAGAGTGTTGAGGGAATTGGCGGATGTCGTAGCCAAACCGCTAATCCAGTTCAACTGCCTTAGCTAGATTTCAGATAGGGACATTCTTGATGTCACGAATTAGATAATGTAACAGCAGTGACTAACCTCTTACAATTTACAGAATTGAAGCATTTTTTTCTTGGAAGCTTTTTTCTCTAGGCAGAAATTCACAATCACTCTCCGACCTCTGATTTGGGTCACATATTGGGATTAGAATATATTCTCTGCCAACAGTGTAGAAATGAGCAAATTTCTGTCTTCTGAACTTACTGGGAATAGATATGAGTAATTTAGAGATATGAGATTTAATAGATACGAGTAATAACAAAGATTTTCAATGTTGCATCTGAGCACTGGGCTGTGTCACGTATCAAAGATATTTGATAATAACTTGAAAAATCTGCCATATGATGTTTTAAAATATATTTAATCTGAGAGTTACTGTCATTCACATTTTTATTACAGCTATATACTATACAAATGTTGCACTTGTTTAAAGCTATATTCTGCCTCCTTTTCCACACAGTTTACACACTTGGAAAATGGGCATGCTATGGGAAGTTGAAGTGCTTATTATATAAAATACAATGTCTAAAATAAAACCAAGATTTATATTAAAATATCTTTCTCAGGCACTGAGAACATAAATAATAATTAACAGGTTATTTACAATAGCAAGAACTATTTTACTACACACTTTTATTCACAGTTTATTTTTTATTTTTTAAATTACTGCTAAATATGTCTATACTGGACAAAAGGTTCAAAAGGTTCTAAAGGTTCCAAATATGTTTTAAAAACTTCCGTGGATCTATACTAAAAATAAATAAATTTTTATGATACAAATGTTAAAATCTTGACTTGTTTTGTGTAGTGGATCATAATCTCAATTGGTTTGCATTTAATACTCTCTTAGACAAATTTTGCCTGTATTTGCATATTTGTATCTCCAAGTGTTGATCACGGGCTACATAAAGTAAACCAAGTGCAGGGCTTCATAATACTGGTCAGCAAACATAATTCCTAATCAACACAATGGGACTGATCTCCATTAAAAGAGGTTAACTTTCCTTCTGAATTCTTCATTATTTTGGACAGTCTAATGGTGTTTCTTAAAGTCTTAAAATAGCAGGAAGGGGAATTTCAGGTGAGATTACAGCTGAATAATCCTTCTCTCTAAATAACTTTGTGCCATAACTTGCTACCATACAGACTCTCTTTCCTTTCAGCAATTACCTTCTTTTCTCCCATCTATCCTGGAAATACTTTTGCTTAGTGAAAAACAACATCCTCTCTTCTTCACAAGCAGCCTGCCCTGGACACATTATTTTTTCCATCAAAGCATCTTAGTGTGACTTGCAAACAACAGAGTTGCTTTATCAAGTATCCCCTCTCTTTCTGGTGACATGGGTAAATAGTAATAATATCCTCTGTTTCACAGAAAGTGCAAAAGCTATGTTCAGATTACAGTGCCCTTTCACAGAAGGGTCTAAGGGTCTGCAACATGTTGCCATTTTTTATCTAATTATATTAAAAGAGATGGATGACCATCACTTTTGAAGTCAAGCATTATATTTCTATGTTCAGACTATCATAATCTGAGAGAATGCACTGGAGTAAAAGGCTTATTTAGAGTCAGATAAGAAGTCCATAACAGAACTGGGAACATACTCTGCATACTCTGCTCTTCAGTCTCTGGGCCCATCTCTCTTGCTGCTCAAATGCCCTAATCTTCCTTGTACTCTGATACCCATTTTGGGGCAATTAGGAGCTGTGAACTGAGAAGCACTCATGATGCCTCAGCTGAAAGTCTGTCTTTCTCTGCATCTCAGCCCTCCACTATGTGAAAGTAACTGGATTATGACTGTGCACCTCTCAGCTCAATAGGAAAACAAAATAGAAGATGTGGGAAAATGTATGTAAAGATGATGTTGTCACTCACTTTCACTGTCTTTTTGTTGAATGACTGCTGTGCACAATGCTGACTCCCAAATGGGATTTAGAGAGACCACCTTATGGCTTTATGATCTCACCTAATTGTGCAGCTGATGACTCCAAAATGACCCTGTGATAAAAGTGTCTAGAAACATGAGGTTATGACATCAAAGGCAAATCTGTAGTGAAAGTATGGCTTTCAGGTGCTTCTGGCTTCAAAACTCAGCAGTATAACAAAGGAAAAGGTCAGCATTTGGGAACTTTCATCGCATAAGCTAACGATTCATATACAGAAAGTTGTCCTGCTCATGAATTTAATTTTCAGAAAAGAACTTTTTTTTTCCCCATAGAAGTTAGTTAAATAATATAGTGGGAAATGTCACTGCTAAATTCTTCAATAACTTGCACAAAACAACTTTGTGGACCTACAACAGTAGTGAACAGCAGACGCTCTCAAGGAAGATTTCATTATCCTTATGTTACTTAACTTTTTTGCAGCACATCTGTGTTTGCTTCATCATTCTGCCATCTGCTGTAACAAAATGCAGGCAAAGCATTGTGGAAAATAAGCTGTCCATACTTTAAAAATGCTCTAAAATTGAGCACAGCTCTTTACTTCTTACAAGCTATAATACTTATTATCCTCTCCTCTTTCTCCTCCTTTGCCCTCCCTCCCCCCGCAGCATGATGAATTACATACGCGCACCAAGTGTGGAGAACACAGAATCCCATTGATTCTTCCACAATGTTTCTATTAAGCAAAATGAATGGTTATGCCTTTTACTTCACTGTGCAAATTCATTTGCAGAAAGGTCAAAAATAGCACGTCATTATCATTAAATTTTAATTTTGGAACTCCTAATCAGACTTGCTTCCTGTTTGGTATTGTCTGCAGATACAGAATGTATAGTTGAGTAAGGACTCTGATTGTTAAAGCATCCAAATAACTGAGTATGAGCAGAGTGGTTTTGAGTACAAACTGTAAAGTCCAGGCAAAGTTTCTTCCTGGTGCAGCAGCACAAATCTCTTGGTAGCAGTAAACTTGCTGTACAGACTTCATTCCTGAACACATGTTCAAAGGTGATAAAATGAATGCAGATGGTTTCCCAAAACCCCAGTGAAGCATTTTTTTTTTTTTTTTTTTTACGGTTACTAAATGGACTGTAAAAAAATTTGGAAAAAAAAGACAGAAAATATAGTCTGACACAAACTGGCAATTTCAGAATAGCATCTAGTTGTTTGAGTGAAAAGCTAAATAAAATACGTGTTTATAATGATCTCCTGGCAAAACATTATTGACAGAACATCTGAGCTGCCTAACAGGGGCGAATTTTGAAATACTCAGATTAAACTGCTATTGTGAACTGAATATTTTGCTTAATTATACTTGACACACATACAAAGAGGTTAGACAAAAAACACTGAATTCATTGTGTCATCATCAAAGTTGACAATAAATCCCTGGCTGCATTGAAAACAAAATTAGACCTTAACAAATTTATTACAAGCTTTGCTTACTTACAAACTAGTTACAGAATTATACAGCATCTTATGTGTACACAGGATTTACAAGAATGCGTAACTGATGTGTGCAATAGCTCAGCTCTCTGGTTGAGATCTGCAGGCTTTTCTTTATTCAGGGCTGGATTTAGTTTCCACTGAAGTTGGTGGGAATTTTTCTATTCACTTTAGTGAAATTTGGATCAGATCCTAAAGGTAAAACTTTTGTTCAATACTGTGGTGGAAAAGAGGCAGACAATATAATAACTTTATGAATCATTTTGCTTTTTCACTTAATATGTTTCATATGTTCAGTATTATATTTACCACATTTTCAATAGCCTTTTGTAAAATATTTGATGCATTGATGAAATTAAAAGTCAAAGTACAGCTCCTGCTACATAAAATATGATAAATTACTTTCTTTGAATGTATATAGCATGATTTTTCCTTAATTTTCAGTGAGCACAGAGGCATTTAAAAAGAGTCTGATGTTATTTACAATGCTGTAAAACCTCATTTTCTTCCCTGACTTCCATAGCATTTCTCTGGAGTGACTGTGATGTAAACAAGTGTTTTATCCACACTTCTAGGAACCCTTAAGTCTCTAGTTAATTGGATTTAGGTGAGTAAACAATTCTATCTAAACAAACTCAGTTAGTGTTCTTACTTTCACTTTCCCTTTTCATATAGACATGGAACTATTTAGCACACTGAATTTTGGAGATCCCTTAAGTTAATGACCCATGACAATATCTGCTATCAATTGCTTATAGCATCTGAAAAAGAAGATCTTTCTTTGGGAATGCAGGGTCCAAATTTGCTTTTTAACTAAAAAAAATAGTGAAAATGCTCCCTTTAAAAATATGGTTCTCCCCCAAAGCAGAAAAAATGAATGAGGAGGTTTTTTTTTGTTTTTTGTTTTTGAAACGTGAACATCAACATTAATAAAACTAGTAGAAAAAAAAAGCAAAATTGCTAAAAATTGCTAAGGATTTTTTTGTTGTTTGTCAACAGAAGAGAATGGCAGAAACATTCTTATAGATTCACTGGATACTGAGTTGCTTGTTATATAACATCATCTCTTTCATTTTAAATTTCCATGACATTTAATCTCTAAAGTTATTAGTGATTGATGCAGGTTAGAAGTCAGTTGTTCAAGGTGATGACATTTTCTGAAAGGCAAATACCTTGGCCTCATTTTGAAAATTTCAGGGTTCTCAAAACCTTTATAAATGGTCTCCCCTTCAAATTCATACCTCTAAGGTCCATTTCTGTCTTTCAAAGTTTCTGCTGTTCCAGTTTGTGTCCTCCTGAACAACCTAGTACATTTCTCCAGTAGTTTTGTAAGTTGTAGTGCTCTCCATAAGGGATTAGATGAGACCACACAAATTGCTGCCTCTGATGACCTGTAGTAGATTTTAAGTTGTTCCTCTAGTAATAAAAAATGTATGAACAATGGTGTCCTATCACCTTGTCTTTTGGTATTCTGCTCTTATTTTCACTGTTTTTGTTAAACACACTACAACAGAGGAAGTCATAATTTAGAAATCTAAGACATCTGCAATCATTTTCAAGCAGGTGACACTTTCCAGCCCTGGCTCTGAGGTAATATCTAGGTAGACGTAGATGGCATGTGGTCTAATCTAATTCTGTTGATTCTTGTGAGAAAAGACTCATTAACTATAACGGGACTGAGATCTCATCCAGAGCATATAGGTAGTAGTTAAACTGTCTCAAATACAGCTATAAGACATTATAAAAAAATATTTGAAGTATACATTAGTACATATGTCTGTTTCAAGTAAAAACTCACCTGGATGATTGAAGAACATCATTATTATAACTATGGACTAACTGTATTTAAATCATAATACAGATCAGAAAGCTGTATTATTTTATTTTCCTGAGAAAGGTGCCAGGATGGTCAAAGAGTTCTACACAAGTTGCTTCTGTGAAAATTTGAGTAATGGTTTACCGATGAGATGAACAGTTTTGTACACGTGTATGGCTTTGATATTCCCTCCAAAGTATCGTATCTTTCTTGATTAAAATTCTGAAGCCAAGGTTTCCCTTATTGTTAAGATGTCATTAGCTTTGTTTCTAATTTGAAAGCTCACAGTGGAATGAGGTGACAAGACAAGCAGAAAATAATAGATTACTGCAAGAAGTGATTGATCATTAAAAAATAGTATACTCTGAAGAAATCATCTTTTATGTATTATATTAATGTTCCATTTAGATTGGTTCTTGCCTTCAGACAGATTTATTACAAATATTTTAGAACTTTTTTGTATCATTTTGTGAGAGGAACTGGCAGCATTCAAAACAGTTATAAAACAAATGGAATCCACAAAAGAAAGTTCTGGGTTATTAGCAGTCATTCTGGAAAGCTAATAGCGAGATAAATTGTCATTTCAATGGCAAAAATGGCGTAATACACAGAAACTGTATTTTGTGAATTCTTGATTTCTGCAATATTGCATTGCAGCTTGTATTGGCAGGCTGCAATGCGTATTTTGGTTCATTTTGTTTTGAAGGTGAGGAATTGATACTGCATCAAATTAGATATGAATGTATAGAGTGGGAGTTAAAATATATACACAACTCTTGACATTGATATGATTTTTAACAAGTTTACTAAATGTCAGTCACTGGTTTGACATTACTGAAAAAAATACTCATTTTACATAGATTTTACAGTAACATTATGGTATGCTGCTGACAAGCAGTGTCACAAACATAGCCTAACAAAACTGTAGTTGTCCACAGCAGAGGCACATACCCTTTATTCTTATTTATTGAGAGAGAAAGCTTATATACTGATTTGCTGAAGTTTAATAAATAAGGTCAACTTATAATATATAAAACAATATAAACATTTATATGCTACATGCATATCATAATTTAAAGTAATAATTTATATAGCAAAGAGATGCCGGTTTATGTTCTTCCTATTTTTCTTGATAATGCACACACACAGGAGGTGTCTATTCTGATCCATCTCCATCCTACGAGTTTATTGTTTTCTGAAGTCAGTGCTCTAACGTAAGTTTGGGAAGTCTTGCATTGGGAGTTCCAGTGCTTATCATCGATGCCTCGGCAGCCATTTTTTACAGGCTTGGCTTCTTTGCACCTTGTTTCATAAAAGTATTGCTTAACTGGGGAATTGCCTGTTTTAATTTCTCCCAGGACTGTTACCTGGTGTCCTCTAATGTCGATAGCAGAGGATTTGTCCGTAACCCACAAGCTCTCACTGTCACAAACAGAATATTCCCCTCGGTGGCTCTTGTGCTCTGCATACCTTTTACTTCGTGAGGTTCTATTTATGACCACTGAACTTCCAATATAATCCTCCATGAGATACAGTGGTGGAGGCTCCAATGGTGTTCTGTGACTCAAGAGGACTCGGGGAGAATTATAACGTCTTTGCTGCCTTAAGAGATCAGTATCCACTGGAACAACTGGCTGGAAGTCTGATTTCACATTTTCAACTCCATCGATGTCCTGCTGAGTCTCTGCTTTCTGCAATGTGTTATGATGGTTTTCCTCAATATCTACCATCTGCTTTGAAAGCTTATTTTTCAAAATGTCTGTCTGAATGAGTTTAATAATGAGAGAATTTATTGAATCTTCTGGTAAATTCCTTTGATCCATGTTGGTTGATTGGATTCCACGAAGATAAGCAAGAAATATTGCATAAAACAAGATGGACATCACCTTGTTCACCTGTAAGAACTGGAAAGAAAGAGAAAGCTAACATAAAGCCAAGTAAATAAGGCTTACTATATGCTATAAATATGAAAAATCTATTTTCATTTTTTAACATCTTATATGTATCTTATGCACTTTATATACTCAGCTGGTATTTTTCTTTTGAGATGATAGAATTTTTTTATGAATGCAACTCTTTAGGTCCTCATTGTACAGAGGACAGTTGCTACTTCTTTGGAAAGTGTGCCAATTTATGTCACATGAAAAAGGACAAGTCAATTTTACAAAGTCTCTTTACAAAATACAGCATTTTAATTTCAAAGCTGCAATGAGATTATACAAATAACAAACTCTCTACTGCTGTAATAATGAAAAATCTAGTTGGCTAAGTGTTCTCCATTTTTTCTGACATCTCATAGATTCACAAAACTCTCACCCTCTAAATAGTCAGTGTGAGCAAGAACTTGAATATTTTGAATTTAAAATGATAAAGAAATACATTTAGATAAGTTACAACATATTTTGTTTTCATAAAGATTGACTTGTGTTTAACTTTTACCCTGAGAACATCAATATACACTGAAAAGCACAGAACGGTTGAGTTTGGAACGAACCTCTAGAGATCATCTAGTCCAACCTCCTCTGGCATCCCCTCCAGAAGGGACATCTAGAGCACAGGGTCACATCCAGGCAGGTTTTGAAGATCTCCAAAGATGGAGACCCCATAAATTCTCTGTGCAGCCTGTTCCAGGGCTCTGTCACCCTCACAATAAAGTAGTTCTTTCTCATATGCAGATTAAACTTCCTATGCTTAATTTATACCCATTATCCCTTGTCCTGTCACTGGCCACCACTGAGAAGAGTTTAGTCTCATCATCTTTACATTCTTCTCTCAGGTAGTAATATTGAGAAATAATACTGTGTTTCAGTAGCTATATCTAGTTAGAGTACTATATCCAGTAGCTATATCTACAAGGGAAAGAAATTTTGAAGAAAAAAGATATAGTCAAGGAGCAAAGTTTTTTTTTTTTTTTTTTTTTTTGAATTTTGGAAAACAATAATTAGGCCTCTGTAAGGCAAAAGTGAAGTTCGTATATATCCACAGAGCATTTTATACTTTTTCTTTGAAGGATCGAGCCAAGTGAAGCAGAATTGACTACATTTACATTCAAGGACAGATGGATAATTCACCTCTTCTGAGACTGAAGATTATTATTCAAGACCAAAAATGTGGACTTAAAAGTTGATTTCTTTTCTAGACTGTTCTTTGTCCCGGTATGCTAAATGTATTCTCAAACTGTTCTCATAATTCTAGCTTCTGGACATATTCAAGGAGATTGTTTGTCATTTCTGGATCAATTTGTCTGTCATCCTGCTTGTATAGTTGAGAACTGTACACTTGTTTAAGGATTTGTGTTCTCCTACTGCTTATGTGTGTATTTTGCATGTATGCTCATAAGTAAATGGAACTAGTTCTCATTGTAAAATACTAAATCATCTAGAGAAATTATTTATTTGGAAGCAGAACAACTGTAATTACATTTTTGCAGAAATAGAAGGCTAAAGAGGCAAACATTAAACTCAAGCTGTTATAGTACTCGAGCAATGTAGGAAACCGTGGCTGAATTCTGCTTCAATTGACTCAAAACAACCTTGATCTTGGTTATCCTGAACTGGGGATGAATTCCTTAGAAGTCACAGGTTTACATAATCACAAAACAGCTGGAGATTGTCTAGTCCACCTCTCCTACTAAAAGTAGGGTCAATTAAAGCAGGTTGCCCAGGGCAATCACAGAATCACAGAATCACACAGAATCACAGAATCTACAAGGTTGGAAGGGACCTCTAGAGATCATCTAGTCCAACCTTCCCGCTCCAGCGGGCACACCTAGAGCAGGTGGCACAGGGCGGCAATGTCCTGTCACATATGAAATAACTCCTAGAATGGCGACTCCACAACCTTGCCGGGCAACCTGTCAGTGTTCAGGCATGCTCTTAGTGGTATTATGTTTCAGTGATGTTTCATGTATTTCAATTTATGCTCATTGCCTCTTGTCCTGTTACAAGATACTCCTGAGGAGAGTCTGTCTCTCTCTTCTTTACTTCCCCAAACAAATACTTATACATATTGCTAAGATTGCCCTCGATCCTTTTCTTCTCAAAACTCAACAGTCTCAGCTCTCCATATGGGAGAGCTCTTAATCAGCTTTGTGGTCCTTTGCTAGAGTCACTCCATTAGCTTCATGTCTCTCTTTAAATGGGGAGCCCAGAACTGGACACAGCAGGCCAGATGTGTCTCACCAATGCTGACTTAAGGCAAAGAATGCCTCGACCTGAAAGTGACATTGTGTGTATGTAGAAGAAATTGCTGAGAAAGCAGACCTCTGAAAGAGAAAACTTCAAGAAATCACCTTTTTTTTTCCCATATAAGATGGAAAACAAAACAAACAGAACAAAAAAGAAAAGGAAAAAAAAGTTTTACTGGAGAATTCTTTATCAGTTCTAAGCAGAGCTCCTTTTAGCAACAGCAAGCTACCACTTTATAGTTTGGAACTGCTGCAAAATCAGAGCTACCCTCTGTGGATGTGTGATCTGTCCTTTTATGGGCAAGAAATGTGTTTTCTCCATTCTCAGTTTGTCACAGTGTGAGTTCACCTAAATCTACACTGTTGCTTGCAGCAAAGTTATGCTTGGGGAAAAAAAAGAATTAAGATTTTGAGTTTCATATAGTTACTGTCATATCTATATAAATATTAATTTGGAATTCAGCACTCAAACAGCTCTGTATAAAATACAAGCATATTTTCCTGCATAATTTGATCTTCCCTCTAAAATATTCACTTTTAAGAACAGTAAAAATATTTTACTATGGATATCATTCAGCAGATTTCACACAGCACTTGGAAGAGGTAACTCACATAGCATGACAAAAAAAAGCCAGTAGGATGATAAACAAAGCTCTGACCATGCTTATTTGAGACACCGAAAGTGTAATTCATGCCAATATGCAGCCACATGTAATCACTGACTGCTTAGCTTCAAAACTAAGTGGCACTAGTATAATACACAAGCTGGAACAGGTCATGAGTTGGGAAAAGTAATCCTGAAGTTTCTGCAAACTGTCTCTAATGCCTAGCTGCACACAAAAAGGAAGGGGTAAGGATCTCAGAATGGTACCAATGAGAATAAAATATTTTTTATGTGTGTAACCATCGCAATTGTTAAAAGACATTTGCTGAATCTAAAGTAATGTCTTATAGATTTGGAGCAGAGTACAATTCACAAGCGTTACAAGTGTTTTATGAAATAGTTTTCAGAAAGTTTGTCCAAGATAGTTCACTTAGGTGTTTTGTAAGTGCCCCATTCAGAAACATCTGCCTATGATGTGAAGCAGTTAGGTTGCCTATGAGGTCCAGCAACTCAGAAGATGTTTAAAACAGTGTTGTAGCTAGAAGAAATGGAGGTTACTGAGAAACGGAAACTGATTAGTAGTTTTACATCAGTTCTGAATATTACATCTAAAACTGTATTTATATATAGCACTGACCAATTTTGTATTTTAAAAATGTGTCTTTGCCCAAAATATAACTTGTGTCAGCCTAAATTGATGATATTTGTAAGTGATGTACCATTTTTTTCCACCCAAAAAAGTAAAAATAAATAAATAAATAAATAAATGCAAAGAAAGTTGAGAAAATCAGAATGGCATGTTTTGATATTTTCAAAGCAAAAGTGTTTCTGGACACACTTAAAAATGTACGCAATGCCCTTCACAAAACAGAAGAAATATTTATTATATCAGAGGGGACTTGAATTCATCCACTAGCTGCTTTCAGAGATGATATCTGATCAGAGGTAACTCCTCTATCTGAACAGTGCCCTAAGATTATTAGGTTGATATTACGGCACCTGAGGCTAATGGAATGTGCAGTTGTATGGACTTCAGTAGAAGTTGTTTCAGCACAGAAAGTGTTACTACTTCTGAATATGTTAAGAATCCTCTGAAAAATTAGTCCATCACATCAAATTTTCCTTTTTTTTAACTAAAAATTCCTGAAAACCGTAAGATCTATTTCAGGTAGGAAATATAAAAAAAAAAAAATGTTCATATTAACTTTTTTTAGTCTAATTAGCTGAACCCTATGAAATATTTCTGTCATTCTTCAAGGTCTTCTTTAGTTTTTCCATATGTACATCCCTGTGTCTCTTCAAAATGACCACAAAAAAGGATTTCTGGTCAAGCAGACAGGATGAACAGTCCTAGACTGGACACAATGACATTTAAAATCCTTCAGAAGTACAGAGTAGATTACTATATTTGGGCCTAGGTAAATTACATAGTCAAGCATTTCCATGCGGACTACAGAATGTGAGTACAATATGTACAATAACAGCTGAAGTAGTATTTTCACATCTGAATATAGAGATTTCTCATCAGTGTATCGTTCTACCAGATTTCTGCCCAATAGAGTGATGCAGTACTAATGGTGGTTCCTGCGCTCAGTTCCTGTTTCATGACTGTCATGTTAGCTGTGATGCACAGGGTCTTGCTATTAAAGTAAGTCTTCAAAGTGTATTGATATAAATTACTTATTTAAGTCATTATTTAATTAATACCCATATGATCATACCCATAGCCACTTGTGGTATAATCAAATTAATGTGCAGTATTACTATTTACCTGGCCCAGCTATCTTTACCTGGCCCAGCTATCATGTGCTAGTTGAACAGGTAAAATATCTGAGTGTGCTGTAATATTCATGCAATACTTTCCTTGAAACTTTCTCTGAATTCATACCCACAGGGATCCCTTGACCTACCACAAAAAGCATTGTCAGTGCTCTCGAGTGGGCATTAGCAGCTCCATTTAGTATTGCTGCTGGCATATTCAGACTACTTTTTTGCCTCCTAACTCCTTTCTAATTCCATGTGATTGCAGTTAAGCTCTCTTTAAAAAAAACCAAAAAAAAAACCAAAACAAACACTAGACATAAATGACATAAATGTAGGAAGTGAAATGGTGAAATGTAATCTTTTCAAATAGCTCCTTTTGTATAGTGGATGCTACCATTACTTTCGAAGACAATTAAAAATATATAAACAAGACAAAAGAAGAACTTTAAAGGAAAGAAGAGCAGAACTAAGAGACAGTAAGTCATAATGAGTGACCTAAAAAATTGTAAGAAAAGACATATAGTGTGGTAGGAAAACCAACAGTTATTGGCAGGATAGAACAGGCTGTTCATTTGCACTAAATAAGTTCAACTTAGAGATCACTGACAGCTGTGATACAGCAAGCAAAGACAAACACCATAGAAAAGAAAAGCTGACGTATTGCAAAGCCATTTGCTCCACCAATCTTTCAACTGTAGCTTCGGTTTTAATGGTTTTTATTTCTTCCTGTCACAGCCATGTCAGCAAGAATAGAATCCCAAAATCACAGAATCATTATAGTTGAAAAAGACCTTCAGGATCGAGTCCAAATATAAGACCTCCTAAGCACCTGATCTACACATTTCTTGAACACTGTCAGAGATGGTGACTCCACCACTTCCTTAGGCAGCCTGTTCCACAGCCTCTTTCTGTGTAGAAAATCTTCCCAATGTCTAATCTGAACTTCTCCTAGCACGACTTGAGGCCATTTCCTCTTGTAATATCTGCAGTTTTTCTGGAGAAGAAAAGTGAGACACCTTTCTCACTACAACTTCCCTTCAGAGATTGTACAGAGGGATAGGGTTGCCCTTGAACCTGCTCTATTCCAGACTAAATAACCCTAGCTCCCTCACCTGCTCCTCATAAGGTCTATGCTCCAGCTCCTTCACCTCTGTAGAGCCTTCTCACCTTCAAGACCAACTCTTCCTCCTCGGTTGGTGATGTCTGCAAATTTGCTGAGAGTGCACTCAATTCCCTCACCCAGGTCTTCGACATAGGCATTAAAGAGGATTGGTCCCAATACTGACTCCTGGGGAACGGTGCTCGTGGTCAGTTGCCAGCTAGATTTAACTCCAATCACCACCACTCTCTGTGCCTGGCCATCCAGTCAGTTTCCCACCCAGCAAAGAGTAAACCTGTGTAAGCCATGAGCTGCCAGAATGAAGTAGGAGACTGTCAAAAGCCTTACTGTCATCTAAAGGATGTTTAAAATCTAAACTTACTGAAGGATGTTGACATGGTCTAGTCAAAGTGTCTCATATAAGGCTTACAATTGGGAGAAGTAAATATTCTTATCTAGAGCTTCTGCAAAGAAATAAAATCCCCAGTAGACTACGGCAAGTCACTTTTCACCCTTTTTGGACCTCACACTTCACATAGTTTTGGAGAGTTATATTTCCGTTATAGTGACATATTTTTAGAATTGTATGGATTTATTTTGAATACTTTCTGAATATGCTATACAGTTAGAACAAAATGTTTTGCAATATATTATGTGAAAATAATGAAATCCTAGTACTGTGAGACAATGCCTAAGTGCTTACTTTTAAGTCATTGCTAAGAGGAACAGGAATAGAAGTAAAAGCAAGTGGTGCATTTCACATTCATCGGGGTAATGTTCAACATGATTTACATAAGTTAGCTTGAAACATTTGACACTTCATGAGAATCTAAGAATTTTAAACTCATGCATTTCTCCTTCAGATGGACTGGGAAGTGTGGATATACACCATACCTGAGGGAATCACAGGAGTTTCAAGTCCCCATAGCAGATCATTTTCTTTTGACCATGCATTGCTCAGAGTCATTTTCAAAGGAGATGACACATCTGATCGCTGGGCCCCATTATCCTTTAATGGCAATCCTCCAGTGAGGATCCATTCTATGGATACGGAGCTCAGTATACTGACTCACTGACATTTCCTTCTCCTTTCTCAATACCGCTAAGCATCACAACAATTGTACAAAAATCTCATCTGCTCTGAATAAATCAACATCAGTGTTTGTGATTACAGTCACTAGCATGATGTTTCTAATTGTTGAGAAAAGCTTTTCTGATCGGTAACATTTTTCTGGACAACAGTTTTGTGATAATGCATTAGCTGCTGGAAGTAAACTTTCTGTGTAATGTTTCTGCACGGCACTGTGTAGTTGTGGAGGTTCAAGTGATGTCAAACTGCCAATTGTAATGGTATTTTGTACCTACATTTGATCTTTTCATCAATATAATTTTCAGAGATCAAAATGTGATTACCTTATACATACTTGCCCACTTCCAACGGAAAGGTCAGGAACAGATCTTCACTGCTTACCTCACTAGATGGAATAGTGTTTGCTTCCATACCTTATGTAGAGTTAATTCTATTTGGTTTTGGCCCTGTACCTTTATCTCCTGCCATTGATGTCACTGGGTGTAGGCATCCATCACTCACTAAGAGATGTCTGGTACAATATCAGCCTCAATAGCCACATCCTTAGCTCTGTAGTCAACCGCAGAAGTAATCTCAGTCACAGCTAGCTCTGTTTTATTTTATTTTCTTGCTGATATTTCTGCAATAGGACATTTGCATGAGTTTTCCTCTGCTCAGAACATTGCCATACCTTAACTATGCATTAACCAGCCAGCTAATTAATCTGATGCAACTGTTTCAGAGGCTCAAATCCTGATTTCTCTGATTTGCGGGAAGACTTTAGTCAATTCATAATATCTGTTCATTAGTTTCTACATCTACAAAATAAGGAACTCCACATAATGCAGCCAGCATCATGGCTCCATAATGGCTCCACACAACAATGCTGTTGGAGCTTTTGCTACCCCAGATATTTACTCTGATATCCTTTCTTTTCCCCTTCAATTTGTGGGGTATTTTTGGAAAACCAGAATTCCTCTCATCACATAAGGTATGATATTCATTCAGTATGGTGTCCTGCATGGGAGATGCTTGTCTGTTTTGAAAGTAAGGAGACGTCTTAATAAATATATTTCCATAAATGTTGCCAATATAAAATATCCTTTCTTACCCTGTAACATTCTGATATCATTGCTTCTTGAGCACTAGGAAAGCATTTATCTTTCCTAGTAGGGAGATAAGGAGGTCTTCCCTGTAGGAAGTGTGGAGGTGTGCTGTTCCTCACATTTTAAAGGACAGAGACTGAGATACAAAGAATACAGATGATTTTTGCAAGGTCATATAGGAGGTCTGCTGTCAGTCTGGGAACTGACACAGTATTTTCATATGGCACAAACTGCAACAGAAAAGATGATAACTGGAATGCTCTGTGGAAGTTTGATCCACTAGTGACAAGCATGAAATGAAAGGAAATGAAACCAATGTCATCTGAGGTAAGGGATCAGTTACACTATAGTTGTGGCAACAAGTGTGGAAGAATTGTTTGAAAATGGGAACTGAAAGGAAAACTAGGGCCTAACAGAAGTTTTGGCATTACAGAACCTTGCTTGGAGTGATACACAGCTGCCACTTCCAGGATGGTTGGCACTTCAGACTCAGCTCTTCCACAGTTGCCTGGGCAACACAATCTGCCCTCCTCACAGCTACAAATGGGAGTAACGGAGGATGGAGCGGAGCGAAGACCCCGCAGCCAAACTCTGTTGCACTCCCTGTGCTGGGCTGCTGCTAAGCCACACAGCAGTTGTCTAATGGGAGATATATGATAAAAGTCCAGTGCTGAGTCAGAAAAGTGGCAAATCACTCCTTTTGGATGAACTTTGCTTGAACTTTGCTCATTATACGCCCATTATAATGCCAAAACACACCTCTATCCCAAAAGTTATCCGCCTCTGAGGTACAACCACTCCTCACTGAGCAGTGCTGTAGATTTTTTGGTTGACTGTACCTTTAAATGAAAGCGATAAACTTTTTCATCAATCAATAACAATATTAAGTATGACTCTAGTCACTCAAGCTCCACCTGAATGTAAAGAAAAGTATACAAGGTGAACTAAGGATGAAGAACTAGGGGGGAAGAAACTAGCATCTCTCTTGGGTCAGTCAATGCGCTGATCCCCCTTCCCTCCCCTCGGACTGGAACATTGCCTGAGAAGACTGACGACTGAGAGGGAAGAATACATCGTCACTCTTGGGTCAGTTGACAGGCTGATCCCCCTTCCCTCCTCTCGGGCTGAGATGCCACCTGAGGAGACTTGAGACTGAGAGCCCTCTCCCATCTTCTGGGGTGAGTGATGATTGCACATTTGTACATCAGAGCTAGCTAAAAACCCCCACACTGTAGCAGAATTTCCTATACTGACAACTGAAACCTGCTTTGTACATACTGCATTTGAATAAATCATACTGTTTGTGAACTCGACTACTTGTTTGGGGAGAGGCGATCGGACCTACAGTTGACAGAGTGTTCGTGAATCCGATACTGCCAGAATTGAGCTTATAGCTGATCAGGCTATTTGGGAACTCAATTTGCTCCTAGGAAGGCGACTGGACCTATGGTCCACAGACTGTTCGTAAATCCAATACTGCCAGAATTGAGCTTAAAGTTGATCGCACTACTTGGGAACTCAATTCGCTCCTAGGAAGGCAATTGGAGCTACGGTCCATAGACTTTGTGAATCCGATAATAATTTGATATCTCCTTTATCCCCCACCCCACCCCCACTACAGCTTTCAAACTGCAACATTTTTCCACAACAACAAGTCATTGCCATAGCTTGCCCCTCCAAGGGGAGGGGCGCTGCTAGACCTGATAGTAACAAACAAACAGAGATGGTCTAGCGGGAAATGTGAGGGCTGGGGGCAGTCTGGGCTGCAGTGACCATGAGATGTTGGAATTCACGATCCTGCGGGGAGGAAGGTGGGCGAGAAGTAGGATAGCTACCCTGGACTTCAAGAGAGACAATTTTGATCTCTTCATGGAGCTCCTTGGAGCAGTCCCCTGGGTCAGGGTCTTAGAAGGAAAGGGAGTCCAGGAGAGCTGGCTAATATTCAAGCACCACTTCCTCCAAGCTCAGGATCGGTGTATTCCCACAAAAAAAGAAGTCGAGGATGTGGGGCAGGAGATCTGTGTGGATGGGTAAGGAGCTGCTAGGCAAAGTTAAGGACAAAAAAAAGAGTGTACAGCTGTGGAAGAAGGGACAGGCCATGTGGGAAGAATATAGGCGCACTGCCAGAGAATGAAGATGAGAAATGAGGAAGGCCAAAGCCTGGATGGAATTAGAGTTGGCGAGGCATGTCAGGGACAACAGGATTTGTATAAGTATGTCAGCAGCAAGAGGAAGACAAAGGAAAATGTTAGTGTACTGCTGAATGGGGAGTGGGCCTTGGTGACGAAGGATGCCAAGAAGGCAGAGTTACTAAATGCCTTCCTTGGGCTAACGGAGAACCTTCCGCTGGTTGAGAACGATTGGGTTAGGGATCACTTAGGCAAACTGGCCACTCAAAAATCTACAGGCCCAGATGGGATTCACCCAAGAGTACTGAGGGAATTGGCCAAGGTTATTGCTCAGCCTCTCTCAATCATCTTCAAGAGGTCTTGGAGAGCAGGGGAGATACTGGAGGACTGGAAGAGAGCCAACATCACTCCAGCCTTCAAAAAAGGCAGGAGGGAGGAGCTGGGCAATTACAAGCTAGTCAGACTCACCTCCATCCCTGGAAAGGTAATGGAGCAGTTAATCCTAGAATGAATCTCCAGGCATATGAAGGAGAAGAAGGTGTTGAGGAGCAGTCAGCATGGATTTACCAAGGGAAAGTCATGTCTGACAAACCTCATAGCCTTCTATGATACGATGACTAGCTGGCTGGATGAAGGGAGAGCCGATGTTGTCTACCTTCAGCAAGGCTTTTGACACTGTCTCTCATAATATCCTCATATGGAAGCTCCAGGAGAGTGGACTAGACGAGTACACGGTGTGGTGGATCTACAACTGGCTAGATGGCAGAGCTCACAGGGTGGTCATAAATGAGGTCGAGTCCAGTTGGAGGCCTGTGGCCAGTGGTGTTCCCCAGGGGTCAGTACTGGGCCTGGTGCTGTTCAATTTGTTCATCAATGACCTGGATGAGGGCTGACGCACCAGACGGCTGTGCTGCCATCCAGAGGGATCTGGACAGGCTGGAGAGTTGAGCAGAGAGGAACCTCATGAGGTTCAATAAGGACAAGTGTAGGGTCCTGCACCTGGG
>JAUBOD010000871.1:1786474-1823430 GCA_032353885.1 Nothura maculosa
GGGTGCAAGCTGAAGCACAGGAGGTTCCACCTGCAGATGAGGGGGAACTTCTTTACAGTGAGCGTGACAGAGCAGTGGAACAGGCTGCACTGGGAGGTTGTGGAGTCTCCTTCTCTGGAGGTCTTCAAAACACACCTGGATGCCGCCCTGTGCCACATGCTCTAAGTGTGCCTCCTTGAGCGGGAAGGCTGGACTAGATGATCTCTAGAGGTCCCTTCCAACCTTGAAGATTCTGTGATTCCGTGAAAATACTTCTTAGAAATTCATAAGCCATTTAAGACATTCATTGTAACTTAAGCAAATGGAAGTAATGTTTAATTTTTCATTTTTTAGAGGTGATGCAGAACATTTTTCTGCATATTCAATTTATAAGGCCCACAGCAAAAGCATTTGGACTTCATTTTAAACTTATTATTCAAGTGCTAAATATAGTGCTCATTTGTGGCTGTTACATATTTCCTTCTTGTTCTTATCCAGTAATTCAGTAATAATAGAATAGAAATCCAGTAATAATAGAATGCTTCCTACTGTTTATGGATTCCTACTTATGTACTCCTATGTACTCTCTTAGTCCTATGCATGTCAAAATGCATTTCAATCTATTTGAGAGACAGGGAGCTGCATTTTCATCTTTATTCCACTGCCAGCTTTAAGCTAGACTCATACGTCTTGTAGGCTGAAGCAGCAAATCCACTGAGTTCAGGAATCTTCTGTTGCTACAATCCTCAGTAAATTTATATGTCTCTATTTTCCACAGTTGTATCATATGGATGTGGAATCCTGCCTATAGGATGCAACTATGAAGCCTTGGTGGATGCTAAATCTACAGGAGAGGTATTTGTGATCTGCCCTACAAACTTGTTTTATCTTTCTACTCAAATCATGCTGCTAATGTAGACTGGCGCAGGCTAGTGCTTGTATTATTCTTAAGTGTCTGTTTCACAAGGAAAATGAGTCAATAAAACCTGATAGCCACTGTAGGGTTTTTGTTTGTTTGTTTTGTTTGTTTGTTTGTTTTTCAGAAACCCTATCAACACAATAGACAATATAGTAAAGGCCAGTTGCCTTGTAATTCTCACAGGGAGCTAAGGATTTACTTCAGGTGTTCACACTTCGTTGTCTACTGCCATTAAGAAGCCCAAGGGGATTCTGCACACTTCTCCTAAAGGTCATGGGTCTTTGATAGGCTGGTTCATATATATTGGCTTTGTGTGCTATCATCTCAGCCCTCTCAAATCACTCTAGACATTCAGGCAACTGAATTTGTCCATGACTGTCTGTCACTAGGATTCCAAATGGAAAGGAATCTTAGTGAGATTGCAACTATCAGCCTGTAACCAATCTTATGGCTTTATTGTTTAGTGGCATTTGTATGTGGCATTGATAAGCTATTTTATATGAGAAAAGTCATAGTTCGTGTGTTATAGATCTTGCTATGTAGGTTTTCCACTATGAAGATGAGCTCAGATTGCTAGAACAGATTTTTGACCCTCTTCCATGACACTGCATTAGAGTTAAACTGGCTTGGTTTAAGGATCAGGATTAGAGCAGGCTTGGGATCATTTTCTAACAGTTAGGATACTGCAGCACTGAAACAGATTGTTTGGGAAATGTGTAAAATTTTCATCAGCAAAAGTCATTAAGAACTGGGTAGATGAACAGATGCTTGCTTTCAATGACAAGTTTAGGAGCAAGGGAATGGTGCTTTTTCCATGTCCATTTATGAATCTGTATGATTTCCTTGACAGGAACTTCTTTCTTTTTGAGAATGCTAGGGCTCCTCAAAATGTTATCATCTCATGTATGTATATGTGTTTGCAAATTTATTTTAATAGATGGCAAAATTGCATAGAGATCCTGTGATTTTATTTCACGTTATGAAAAATGTTGACTTCTGAATCCATTGTCTGTGTAAACTCACTGGGAAATACAAAAATAGAAAAGAAGTAAGACAGTATGACTTACAGTGAATTACAGTGCTTCTACGAAGCTTAATTTTGCATTTACAAACTACATTTGTATTTAAAAAATGTATAAAAATAGGCACTCAGCTTCAATGTGACATAAAGAAATAGATATTTGATTAAATCCTAAAATAAAAAAAAACGAGCCACCTAAGGCCCATGTGTTTCCCTTAGGTTTAAGGTAAGTAGGAAACTTGGGAAGAATATACTTATGTGATAGAGTACTAAGGGAATGCTGGACTTCAATGTATTTTGACAAGGTTGGTTAGATATAGCATTTTGCATATTTATTTATCCTGGTACAAGAAAACTCCAAGATACAGTACTGTTTCTGAATCTATATTGTGAACAGATAGAAATCTAGGTTTCCCACTAGCTTAACAGACAGATTTAGCCCAGAATTTTTTCTTACTTCTTTTTCTTACTTAAGTAAGTTTTTAGATCTGAGAGGAAAAAAAAAAGTTCATTATGGAGCTTCCGTAAATAATGGTGCCACCACATATCAAAAACACACTTATCAAAAATGGCTTCTGCTTACATAATGCCTCAGTAGAATGGATGAAATATATGCAGCCTCTATCCATAGAACATTGTGGAAATCCAACTACTTGTACATTGGAAAACAGCTATTAATAAACATACTATAAAAGAGTGGCAAGATATTGTCCAAGAAAATCCAAATTTGGGCTTATTAAACACAGTGTAGAATCTTGCGTAACAATATGTAATCGTGTAAATTGGAAGAACAAGAAAATTGAGCAAGAATTACAAAATCATCAATAAAATTATCTTTCAGGAAAAGTAAAACTTCAATGAAAATTAATGACACTTTTAACAGGCATGTTTAACAACTCTAGTAGTGAGTACCCATTATTGTGGAAAACTATTTAGCAATAGTCTAGCACAAAGCAGGTGCTGAAAATGGAAATGGCAAACATCCAATATTTTTGAGCCAAGTCTTTGAGAATAACCAAAACTGCCAATAAGGACAGAATAATTTAGTGGCAAATTGAGTAAGTTTTTCACTTTAAGAAAAATTGCTATTCACCTTCTATTTCATATTCATTCATATTCATATTTCTAGTAGTGTGTAAATGTATTGCATGGTGCTGAAGGAACTACATTAGATTCTAACACAGACATGAGTATCCTCAGAATTAGAGATGATCACAGCTACTTATTTATCTGGCAAGCCAAGTGATAAACATATGAAAAAAAGATGATAACAGCACAGATACTTGAGGAGGAAAAGAGCCTGCTAACTTTCAGCAGCAACTTTTATACTTCCTGGGCAGTATTTTGGATATGGATAAAGTATAGACGAGAACTCAGTTTATATTCTGATTTGACAATGTCACAATCTTGACAGGTTTTTGTTTTTGTTTTTTTTAATTCTACCATATTGGGTGAAAATCTTTCATGAACAACAGATGCTACTGTGAGATTTCTGGAACAAGGACATACGTTCCCTGCACTTTTGGATCTAAGGACCAGAAATGTAGAACTAGATTTTACTCTGGGGATCCAAATCTTGAACAAGCTTCCTTCCCTAGCCAAAACTGAAGACATTTCAACCTGCTCTGTGACCATAATGGGAAGAAATGCTAGCTGCCAGACAGAAGGGATCTGTGCTTGTCAACACTCCTATCTCAAAAGGCAACTCCAAATTTGCTTGAGAATTTCCTGTCTCCTTCTGATAAGACGCCTGTCTCTTTTTGGCAGACTACCCACACAAAACTGCCAAACTATGGATACCAGGCCACATTTCATGACATTTGCACAAACTTGGACAGTGTAGGAACCATTGCACACAGCCCAGATCTTACTGCATTAATGAAGGACATCAAGATGAGGAGAACTAAAGTCCTTAAAAGGAATGCATTAAATGAATTATTCTGCTTCCTGCCTGAAACTCACCCTGTAAGAAGACTAGGAAGTAGGCTGGTGTCCAGCTAAGCCCTCAGAATAATAGAGTTTCCGTAGGATTCATGCAGTGGATAAGCATGTGCACAGAACTGGCTTGCTGTAAGAAGGGAGTTTCAGTCTTCAAGAATTGTTTATAATAGATTATGACTGCCTCCAACACAGTGGTATTCAGACTGGCCTGCCAGATAACCTCCAAGAAATGACTGTTTTTCTGGTCTAGAACTGATTCACGGACAATTTGTCACTGGGTCAGTCACAGCAAGACACTCTAGAGATGATTTTGGCACCTCTCCATGCTCCTGTCCTGTTTTGTTGGTCTCCTTCCAGATGTTGCCAGCAAAGACTCTTGCTTGCTGCATAACAGAGATGTGTTGGCCTTTCTCTTGGAAAAGTGCAGCAGCTCTAATGTGCTTCCCACTTGATGTATCTCTGAAGTGAGAACCTTGCGCATTCTACCATTGATTTGGCTATATTCTTACTATTCAAATAGCAGGTTGCACTGCTAGATGCATGGTTCACACATGGAGTGACTGCACTCCAAAGAAGTTCCCATTCAAATACCCATTTTTTAGAAATTTAAAATAATTAAAAGTCCAAAATTTCTTTTAAAATTACTTTCCCACTTGTTAGGTGAGCAAAGAGTTAGTATTTGAAACTTTATGATCACTGCTGATGTGGCAAGGACATGGGGTATACTTCTCAATAACAGCAAGAAAGGGAGGTGGGAAGTCTTGTGAAGTCAGGATGGTCTAATTTCACTAAAATTTGCAATCAATGCCAAACTCATGAATGAACTAAAATTCACTGAAGATTAGAGAAGCTAACAACGAGAATGACCATAGCTCAGTCATGTCTCACTCTCTATGTGCATATAAAAGAGAGCGTTCAGTACAGACAAGCTGACCAGTGATCAGGAACAACACTTGAGCAATTCATCCATGTGGACTGTGAGTATCACTCCCCTTACATGGGACCCAGGTCTAAACTAACATTTTACAAGGTTGAGAGATCCCTGCATGCTGGGAGAAGCTAGTATTTATCAACTCTTTGCAAGGTTGAGAGTCCCCCTGTGTACCCAGAGTTAAGAAAAGCATTTTATTGTTTTTATTGGGACAAGCAATATTGGGACAAGTACTCTATTTAGTGGCATTACTTGCTAATTGCAAATTAACAAACTTACCCTTAATGACAATTTTGCCAGTTAATGGTAGATGCTGTTACCATGAAGATACTGATACTTTTCATAGGCAAAGTACATTCTGTATTTGGTTAAGAAATGCCTCAGACTTTTTTTTTTTTTTTTTTAATTAGATGCATCACCTCAAGCAAGATAAGAAGGCAACATAAGTAGATTTTTATATCTAAAGCCAAAATGAGGAAGTACCAGAGGATCAGCAATTGTGTGGAGGTCTTTGGAGATAGAGGCTAGAGAGAGTTTTGCAATTGACACTTCAAGAGATAATCAGTCGAGCTGAAACCCTGGGACAATGTTGCTTAGTTTCACATAAAATGTTTCACATAATGCAGTCCCAGCTTTTAGGAAGAATTATTTTTCAATCACAAAGACAAATCATGCAAAAGGAAGTGATAAAAAGACTGAGGATATTTACCAAGAAACTAAGGAACTGGATGGAACAGTGACATAGTAGCTGCAGCACTACCTTCAATCCAAATTAAGCCTTTGTGACTTACACGTTTTGGTTTTGTGCACACAAATGAAATGATTGTGTATCATTGAAGTGAGATCTAAGTGATTTTCTAAAAAAATTTAATGTGAGAGGTACACACCTGAGTTTTTTTACAGAGAGCTAACTAAAGATAAGTGGAGAAAAGCAGTATCTTTACCTCAAACAAATGTAGTTATAGGAAAATAAAAACACAATCAAGTTTTTAAAAAATGGAATTCACAACACAAGAGTCAATTATGTTGAATTAGAACAGCTTTTCATTTATGTTTTCTGGGGAAAATATGTTGGCTCTGTATTACTAATCTCATTAATATTCAAGGAAAATGTTACTTGCTGAAATGCCATTCAGTAGAAAGCTTAGAAGAAGGTCAGTAGAAAGAATAAGGTACAAAAGATTTAAAACAAAGGGATTATGAATTCTTATAATCACCATATAAATAGGAAATAAACAAACTACGCTGATAAAAGTCATGAGATCTATAATGTTCTGTGTATAGTGAATACACATAAACACACAGTACGAAAAAGTACTTGTAAATGCGTTGAGAAAACATGGACATAGAAAAGCCTCTTCCTAAGCAGTTTCTTGATCTACCTGATCATATCTGAACAGTGTCTGTAGAGGCATAAAAGTTACTTCACAAAAGAAAATAAAAAGAGAAAGAATCTGAATTTTCAAAATGCAAAATAGAAGAGCTAGTCGATTAGATACCATCCAGGAAAACAGCAAAACTATGAATGGATTTGTTTGGCTTCTGATTTCCCAAGTAAGAAAGATTTATTGTGCTAGTTTTTCACTTAAATTTGATATATCAACAATTACTATTAAAAGTAATTAACATTATGTTTAAAATTATGACGCAGCTCATGTCCTCTAGCTAGAATTCAAAGTGCAGTGATAATTGTAGTATAGGGAAGGTCAAGGCAGAGAGAGAACTTTTAATGATATAAGTTGTTAAATTTCAAATGAATTATTTTGATTTTCTGTAGGACAGAAAAAAATAAAGGATAAGAAGGTGCTGAGAAAAGGCTTTTCCAAAATCTCTCTCTTTTTTTTTTTCCTTCAGCCACCCCTTTTGGAAACTGGATTTTTATCTTTGTGTTTGGCAAAGATGAGCTAATAGTTGAACAAGCTTGATATCTATTTCTTTCCATACTAACCTTCCTGCAGAAAAAAAGACTGCAGAATTTACTTCCATTTCTGTCTATTCCTTTTCAGTAAGAAAATGGGAAAGAAATTATAAAATAGTTGATGATTTTTAGAAAGATGTTTGCACCTCTTTTCAAGTCCTTCATTCTGGACCACATCCCTGTGGGAGGCTAGTAAAGGCAACTATGATTATTTACCTTAGATGAAAGGTAAAATGTCTGGTTTCATTTTTCTCATTTTACCATTTGGAGATGGATTTTGTTGGCTTTAATTTTCCAATTGTGAGTAATACCCACCTTACAACTCCAGTAACTTTCACAGTTCTCTGTGAGTGGATAGAGTCATACTCTGTATTGTTCTAATTCAATAGACGATTTTTCAGTTTTATCCCTGCATGTACCAATTTTTCAGACTATGGTTAACTCTTTTCTCTAGCCATTATGTTGACTATATAAGTCAACAAAGAGAGAGATTTTGAGCAAGCGGGAAACTTGACCAGTTTTTAAAATTTCTTTTGTATGCAAAGGGACTTAGTTGAAATTGGACAGTATCAGAGGAATGGTTTGTTTCTAAGGGATTTCCAAAAAAAAAAAAAAAAGGATTTTCTTCATTTTTTAGTCAGCTATACCAGTTACCTAATGCAGGCATGCACTCTCCAATTTCTGTGACTCATTGTACTTGACACTTTGGAAGTGCCTTCAAGGTTTTGAAAAATGAAACACTGGTCAAATGCAAGTTTTGATTACAGTACTAATTTTAACTAATTTTAATGGCATTGCATGGGGAAAATTGAGGTTAGGATTTGAGCTGTGATCAGATGAATTTCGGCACTTGTCAGGGCCTCTTGATTCTGAAATACTGGTGTAAATCAGGAATAATGGTAAGTATAAGCTCAGGAAGAAAGATAAAGATAACACTTCCTAAAGAAGTTCCAATATGCTACGACACTTGCCATCTCTGTCAAAAAGATTTTCACTATGGAAATTAGTATCCTGCAAATCAACAGAAGCAGTCAGATCAACACCACTTCATCCTGGATTATTCTCACACACATTGCTGTTATAATCAGTATCTGGTCTTGCTGGGACTGTCAGGTGATACATACATTACTACATAAAGCATGGCTAAAGCATGGCTATTACGACAGAAAGCATGGCTAGAATATGGCATCAGGCACAAATGTGCTGTTCCATGCTTCCTCACTAACTTTTGGGCCATGCAGGACCAAAGGATACAGATACTTCCCAGTAGGGAAATAGGATATCGGCACCTGTTCTGTGAGGGAGGAGAGTTTGAGATGGTCCCATTTGGTTAAAACACACTGTGCCATCAGAAGTCAGTTCAGAGAACAATCTCTGACCTTCTTTCTGACCCCCAGATTACTCAAAGAACTGTGAGATGAGTTTGATTGATACTGGTATGTATCACACATTCTTGAGCAGACAGAAAGATTGACTTTATTTTTCTTTTTTAACACGTGAACTTGTAAAGTATAAGTATTCACATTTTTATTCACAAGGACATGACTTTAAAATTCTATTTAGTGGGACTGCAAGTTCCTTCCCTCTTAGTACTGGATAAATTACTATTTAAAATTCCAATTAATTTCAAATAAAGTAGTCCACTCTATACTTGAAAATTATGTTTGCTGGGAGCAGGTTGCAAAACATGATAGTCCTCATCAGTATTGGCATCAAAGAGTTTTTAACTACAGCTGCTTTCAACTCTGCATCTTTCCCAAGGTGCTGGTAGGTATTCCCTTTGTAAAAGAAATATTTTAGTGACCTGAAGAGCTTGTTTAAGAGCTTTATAGTGGATTAATCCCTCATCATTTGATATTTTCCGTTCCTTAGTTTTTTGATAAAGATGCTTATTTTGTCTAAAGTCTTGAGGGTTCACAAATCAATTAAAGTAGATTTAAAAAAAACCTCCAATTATTCAACTGATGTGAAATCTAAATTCTGTAATTTTCCATTGTCTTTGAGAGCACAATTCCTTTAAGTGGGCTCTAGCAGTTAAAAATCACTCTTCTTAGGAATATACAAGTTGTTTTCAAGATAGAATCTAAGTGCAACAAAATGGTCATCGGATACCTCAATCACATCCCTAGCTAAATGGTCAAAATCTAGAATTGTAATATATGGTTGAATGTAAGAGAGTACTCAGACAGTCCTGATTTTAGTTTTGCAACTTAACAGGTTTTGTCCTACCTTCTGAAGCTTTTTTTTATTGAATGCCTAAAGAACAAGAGGCTTTTAAACTTCCAGACTCTGCATCATTCCTTAATTGGAACAAATGAAAAAAAAATAAAAAGCCATTGGGAGAATTGAATGAATTTCCCTCTTAAAATAGTTAAAATTAATGTATAAACGAATTCTAGCTACTAGCCACTTCCACAGGTGTAGATCAACTTGCTTCCCAGTGTAACAAAATAAATTAGTAGCTGGAGTGAATGGTGGGAGCTCTCAATTATGTTAAGGAAGGTGTAAGTGGGATTATTTTTGAGAGAAACTGGCATGTGAATGACTACAATTTGCCTGAGTGGCAGAGCTGAGATAGAGGACTTAGCACTGCAAACATGATGTTGAGATGTCTGAATTTCTGGCAGGAAAGTAGGCAGAAGTTTGGAGGAAAATTCAAGAGAGATAATAAATTATCCAATGTAACAATGAAACATTATGGTAACAGTGCTGCATGATCTAAAGGGAGGACAAGGCCACATAGAAGAGTACAGAGTAATGAGGTGGATAAAACATTCTCACAACAGGCACTACTATGTTCTCATGGCACACTCACATGTTGGCTTCTCCTCTTCTGTTCATATGTACACATATGTAAACACTCCTGCACAAGTCCCACACATGCACATCTCTCATAAACTCTGCAAGACAAACATGGACTCAAAAAAGGATGTAAGCTGGAAAAGCAGGGCACTGTTGACTACTGAGGCTGGGTAGTATCTGGTGACTTACCACCCTTCTCAGCTATGAGCAATAGAAAATATTATGAAGTGAACTTGCCTGGAATTAGAACAGTGGAGAAGGAATGTGCTGCAAAAGATCAGACAGAAAAATGATTTAAAAAAAAAGTTGCTATATAGAGGGACAAAGAGTGACTAGAAAAACAGATAGAAAATAAGAGACTCAGAGTGGGAAAAAAAGCCTAGAAAATATCAGCTTGAAGCACCAGTATTAAATTGCAAGGAGGAAGCTGTAAATGAGTAACCTTGGAAATTAGCTAGCTCAGCTATATTTAAACAATAATTTATTGTGATGCATTTATTATATGATATTGGGGTTCTTTTCCCGCAGAGGAAGAGAAAGAGAAGACAGAAATATAGGAGGCAAAACAAAAGCAAAATAAAACAAAAACAAAACAAAAAAACCCCAAAGCAATATAATTTTAGTTGGCAGGTAGAAATATAATACCTAATTAAACAAAAAGATAGAATATCTTTAGTTTTGGACAGTACTGTACCACAACAATATGAATGAAATTGAGGGAAACTAGAAAAAGAATGTGGTTAAACAAAGAGAAATAGCTTGTGTCCTGCATGTTTAGTTGATAACAACAAAGGAGAAGAGTTGCGCAGGGTCTAGGGGGATCTAAGCTGTACAACACACAAGTAGCAATAAATATCAGGGAAAACCTATCCTTACGTGGAGATTTATTAAATTACTGAAGCATTATTGCCATCCATTCAAAAAGAAACAGTTCTAGCATTTTCATGTACAAATCCATGAAACATTCTATTACATAGAACAATATGTATGTCAACAGCTATACTTTTGTTGTCAGATCCAAAGCATGCTAAACTTTATCTTGTTAAAATGATCTCATTCTACGTTATTTTTGCTGCTACTACCTTAAAGTTGGTTTTATGCATACCATTTACATGCTAGGGTGAGAAAGAGAGTGTTCTGGGGGATGATAGGGAGAAGATACACAGGCAGGTATGAATGATTCTTTCAAATGTTCTTTAAAAGTCTTTCTGTAGTCTCCACATAGAAGGCTACCTTTTTTTTTTTAAACTCAGATGAGTACATAGTATCTGTTTTATTCCCCTAAAGCAGCAGTTTTACCATTATCCCCATATTCTGGAGTCTAACTCCGAGATCATCCCACACCTCAGTACCTAGTAGTACTAGAAGTACTCTGGTGAAATTGTCTAAATGTCTCTGATGGATTTCTGAGGTCTACATTTCACAGCTGAAAACCACAACATCTGATCTTAGTTTGGAGTAGAAACCAAAAACCTTCCAAATCCATCAAATTTCAATAGAACAAAGGTTGCTTTCGTCTTGTGAGTGTGCTTGTTCAGAAACTCCAGAGCTGTTCAGAAGCAGCTGTTGGGTTTTAATTTCACATTCACAACCTGAATACAGTCCTCATCTACAGTGTAGATGAGACTTCATGAATACATGCAGAATACAATGTCCTTTCCTTTTCTCTAGTTAAAAGTCAGTTAACTGAAGATATTGATTTAGACTTCCTGCAAATCTGGGTGAGTTATGGTAGGGCATAGACTAGAAATAAATATTTCTGAATTAACTAAATCAACTTTTTCTCACGTGCAAATTCAGCTAATGTAAGATAAAACATGTAAAAGCTGTGGTATGTGCAAAGCCAAAATAGAGGAATTCATTGCTGGAGGGTACAAATGACCATGAGTAATAAATGATAATTATTGCTGGCTTTTTTTTCAGGCAATGCAGTTGGCTGAACACAGCAAACATCTGAGGAGTGCCATAAATCTTACTTGGTAGGATGCAATATTTAAAGAACCTTTTCATCCTAAGATCCACATCAGTACACGTCTGTAATAGATAACATAAATAGTACTTGTTTTCCACAAGCTGTATATTTACATGGCTAAGCAGGTGGTGACTCCTTCTAAAATGCAGACACAAAGACAATCATACAATCACGCTCTCTGATTACCCAGCACTGCCTGATGATAATGTGAAATTAACTCCTGTCTTCTCTCTGCACATTGAAATATGAACAAGTTACTTTCCTAAGCTTCAAGTCAACTTACTTTTAACCAATTAACGTAATTTCAACAAGTAGAGACACCTACCCTACCCAAACTTATTAATGTCCTCATTTACACACATCTTCAATCACACATCTCCACACTTTCAAAAACTATATGAGAAGTAAGACTGCAAAAGACACTGGTTTTTTTTTGTTTGTTTGTTTTGTGTGTGCGTGTGTGTAAAGGTGTAAAAGATAAGGGAGAAGTAAAGATAGGAAGAATAAGAGAGAACACTCTTGTTCCCATCTTTTCCAATTTTTGCTTCCCTAAACGGGCTCTTGCACTAGACCACTTGTACAATGTGAAAGAAACTCCTAATTGGATGGGTGTTATGCATATTTGTTGATGTTGTTGTTTGTCTGTTTTCCAAGGACGTGCAATCTTGAAGACTACAGACTCCGCTTACATATTCCTTATAATACTTCACAACCTCAGAGTTCATACAGGTCTGTCCTTACTCCTCCTCTCCTCACACACACTTCCCATCTGTCTCCCCAGAAACCAGTTTATCGCCACATCCCCCACTGACAGATGAATATCTCCCACACAAGAACCATTTACCTCTCTCATCCCTACCCACAGGCTTCTTGTTTCTACTGTTCATCTGAATTATCAGCAGGGAAGAATAAACATACTCCAACACAAGGAAACATCCCCAGAGACACCCAGATGCTTGAAGCTTTGCAGACAGATTTCAATAGCTGTGTCTGGACTACAAATAACTTCATACTGACTCAAATACTGTATTACTGACAGTTGAACATAGTTTAGACATTAATGTTTTGATCTCCCTTCCTGTAACCATTGAACTGTACCTATAAGTACATTTGTCTTTTTCAAGCCAGCTGGCAAGATTGTTTGCCTTTTTTGTTTTTTATGTAGTTAAATACTGTGGAAACAACATAATGGTTGAAGGCAAGGGCATTGACCTGGGGTGAGCTGAGGGCAGCAGGCTGAGCCCACAGCAGCTGCTCAATCCTATAGGCTGGACCTATGATGTTAGCTATGGTTATGCATCTATGCATGGACAAGAGCTTCACTGTCCCAGTGGCTGCAACCTGCCACAAAAAGAAGCCAACACCAGGGGAAATGGAGATTTCTGCTAGCTACAAGCAACTTCAAGCAGTTCGTCTCATCATTTTGAATGCATTCTCTGCAGTGGTAAATTAGTGCATGAAGTAGGACTGCAAGTTATTAACATAGACTATGACTGGGAAAGTATGATCAATTAGCTAGGTATTCTACTGGCCATTACATTTTTTTTGGTAGAAATTGATCCTTTTGCGTAATAAACCAAAGACTCTTATTAACTTTTATGCAGCTGATGCTACCAAAAGTAAGGGCCCAAAGTCTTTCAGCGTTCAAGTCGAGAGGTTATGTTTGTCTCGACAATATTAGGCCAGTGCAAGTCTTACAGGATTAGTCACAATCTTCTGGTCAGTTGTGGATGAAAATGAGCATTCCTCTATCCAGTTTAGTTGTTTAAAAAGACATCAAGACTTTAGACCAACTGCTCAATTTGAGCAGTTGTCCATATATGAGAGCATTTTGAAGGAAAATACATCCTTAAGGTTAGTGTCATGGCCAAGATTATCTTCTGATTCCTACCTTCAAGTAGCATTTCAGTACCACTTCCAGCCATGGAGAAAGCTCATACTTTAATGTTTGTTTGACTAACATCAGTATTTCCAATGCATTCTTTAACCCAGCTGTTGCTCTGCCAGTAGTCCTGTTAACTACCTAGAAGCTCTGTAAACTGTAAAATTAAATGCATTTTGTCCCTCCAAATTAAACTGGTGACAATATTTTAGCTAGATATGATGGTATTTGCTTAGGACTGTTCTGTAGTCCTTCAGAAAAAAAAAAAAAAAACCACAACTGCAGTCTTTAAAGCTCACACTGTTATTCACATCACACAGAATACAAACATATCTAGCACACATTCCATCCTTTCCCACCCCACACATCAAACCATTTTCCCAGTTAGTCATCTTTCCTGACCCTCCTTCTCAACACAAACACTGCTTCTTAGTAGTCATGAAATTCACCATGCTTGTGCTTGTGTAACTTTTTTCAGCACAGAGAATTGTGCCAAAAATGCAGTGATTACATAATTCTTCAATTGGCCTTCAGTAGACATTTTACACACTAGTATAGCCTGCATTCATTTTTGTAACGCAAACAGACGCATGTCTCCTGTGATGAGCACTATGCTCTTATGCATACCTCATTGATTTCAGCTTCTTCCTGCAGCCTATCTGTATAATGTGACACATGCAGTTGCAGCTCTGCCATTCATGTACAACATGCCCACCACAACACAGCTGTACTTAACCCAGTCCACTCATAAACAACAGTATCTCATACTCATCGATGTACCTGTCTTCATTGACTGTATACACTTTCTCCTTCTGTCTTCTACCCTCCTTGAAGTTGCCTCACAACCTTCTCTTGCTTCCATGTACATTTACATGACATGGCCTCCTTGCAGTTGTATGCAACCTCCTTAAAACTAAAAGGCATACCACCACAAATAGCTTATACTCTTACTCACTTTTCCCACTCTTCATCACTCTTCCCTCCCCTATAAGCTATTTTCAAACCCCACACATAGGTCTCTAATCTTTGCCCGCACTTCCTTCATTTACTTTGAGCCTGCTGTGTGCAGAATACTCTCTTATTAGTCATGACTTAAAATTTCTTTCATCTTTCCTTCCACAGGCCCTACAAGCACAACTGCCATATACTTTCTTGCTATCATACACCATCATGTGTCTACTCATGCTGAGTTCCTTCTTGTTCACTCCCATTCATTTCACTTCATGACCTACAGCTATGACTCTACTCCCTTCATACTGCACACTTCACTTTTGACTCTAGTACAACCATGTATCTTACAAAGTCTTTCGGGTATTTAAACCTCTCTTTCCTTTTCTTCCCACTACTTTATATCTTTAGCCATCACTCAGCTAGCACTTTTGCACCATTTTCTCATACTGCTTTGCTTACTTAGTACCTACTACAAACTTCCTGGCTTACATCCTAATTCTCCTAACAAAAGAAGCTTTTCTTTTACTTCATGTACGTGTTGTGACACCTACACTCACACCTCACACTGCTCTTTACTGCTCTCATTGTTTTCCCCAGCTGTTGTCCCTGTACCATATTGCCTGTTCTTTCTCAATATTATACCGACTACCCAGAAAGAGGCATCTTTTTTTTTTTTTTTTTCTTTTAAATGCTGGCCAAAATTTCTGTTTGCATATGAAGCCATGCACAACTCCAAATTTCTTGCCCTATACCTTGTGTAAATCACATTTTATCTAGACATCTTTGCACAAATCCAGCTTTAATTTTGTCTACATGTCCTTCAGATCCCTTGTTTTTCACCATTCTCATATCTTTTAAGATTTGCTACATTTTTATACACCTTCTACAGTTCACACTGCACTCAATGCTCTTTAACTTACATTTCCTTACAATGCCTTTACATAGCTCAGTTCTGTTTCACCTTACAGCCAGTTACCAAATATCTACAGCATTCTATCAGTCTTTCATCCTCTACTGAAATTTTTCCCAGCTATTACCTTCTTGTATATTTTTACAACTTCCTATACCTTTTCCCCACCACCACACATTCAGTTTCTGCTTATTTCCTGCTCATTTTTCCTACCTATTCCTCTCCTTGGCATGTGTTTCACCACCACACAAACCTTCACTTCCAAATCCTAGCATCCTCATTGCAAATCTCTCATTATCCAGTTCTTGACAGTTAGAGGATCTCCTTTAAATTCCTCACAAGCATCATATGTCTGATTATTTTCTATACCTTTCTCCAAATATGTAATAGTTCACATTTTTCTTACTTCTCCAAACATTCTTTGTGTCCATGCTTTCACTCATTTTCCCTCTACTCTTATCGCACACCGTAACTCACATCACAGGTCCTAACAAACTTATCTTTCTCTATCTATATCCTTAACAGCCTACAGTCTGCACATTTTCCACACGCCTTCTATTTCTTACTTCCCCTTTTAAACTTCTAAACCCTTTTCCACCCACAAAGATCCTCTTTTTTTCCCGTATACCTTATAGTATTTCTCCTTCTATGCTGACCATCTTTGCACCTTTGCACATCTGCCCTTAGTAAGCAAATATGCAGCATCTGATACAAAGCAGTTTATTTTCAGCATGCAGTCCCTTCCTACAAAATTCTTTATTGCTATCTTTTTCTATATAATTTTTTTTTATTTCTTAGAAAGAAAAAAAAAATCTATGTGTACTGGACACTTTAACATACTGCACTCTCTTACACAAAAGCTCTGCCATCCTAGCCTCACAGCTATATCCTTTTTTCCCCATATTTTGGTTTGTCCATCTGCAGTCACACACAACTCTCCCACTACCATGATCATACATACAGCTTCTGGTACTGACATCTATTTGTGACTAGTCTTTTTACTACAAGCAGTTGGAATAGTGCCAAACTCGCTTTCATTCTCTGCTGCTTTTGTCTGTCTTGCCACAAAGCAAAAATAAATAAATAAATAAATAAATTTTCCCCTGATGCCTTATTTATGGCTTTTTACTTCCACTACTCCTCCACTTATATGCTTAGACAGGTCAGGTATTTCTGTTCCTGAAAATGTCTCTTCTGTTGTCTGGGTATTTTCCTGAAGGCACAAGATAAAGGCAAACTTTACATACCATTTGCACTCCTCATACAAAAAAAAATAAATAATAATCATAAAAAAAAAAATCACACAAGCCTAGCAGCAAAATCTCAGCACTTTCTGGTCCTACTGTAGCTCATAACAACCAACTGGACCATATAGCACATATCTCTGTCTATTTAAAAAGGAAAAAAAATACACTTCCCACTACACACTCCTCTCTAAATAACTGGTTTTGCAATATAGGAATGGGAGAATGCATGCAAAGCAGCCCTATTCAATCCAAAATATCCATCTCTCCAGATACAGCATATTTATAGTTCAAGAGATAGGACCAATACAGAGCTTTCACGTTTATTTTAATGAAGGATTAAGAACTGATCAGAAAACTATCTAAACCATTCAAGGACTTTTTCCCCTCTTGGCTAATAACAGTTTGGTGCCTCCATAAGGCCTCACTAGTAACTGACGCTTTAAGCTACATTTCAGCCATTTAGACAAGTAACAGTTTTCATTTTTCTTCTGTATATGTTTATGTTCATTATTTGTGAGCTACATTCCTAGAAGGCACTTCAAAAATACTGGAAATTGCAGTGGGAGAACAGTTTTCCTGCCTTGCTAGCACAAAATAAACGTATCATTTCACCTAAACACACATGTGCAGAAGATCCTTTGATCTCCATTCTCTTCCATAGTATTTGTGCTTGAGGAAAATGAGGATTGATTCAAAGGTCATGAATACGGTTTTCAGTGTTCAGCACAAAAAAGAAAAAACAAACAAACAAAAAACCCACAGACAAAAAAAAAAAAACAAAATAAAACAAAAACAAACAAAAAGGACACCAGTGCAGTTAGTTACCTGAGACATGCAAGGTCTAGTAACCCAGAATTTGGACTTTGTTTGTCAGGGTCTCTGATTTTCCCTAAGGGTTTGCAGGCTACTTACGCTGAGGTTGATTCTTGCAAACCCTGCTCAAGGAACCCTTTTTGTTGCATCTGAAGTTTTAGATTTCCTTCTTAAAACATAACCAAGAATCTCTTTACTTTTGCCTCTTAAATCAGATTTATTTCACACCTCATATTTCTCTTATGCAGTTTCCCTGCCAGGGACCTGAAAATAGCCTGTATAGCAGGAGGAGAGAGGAACCTCAGGACTAAAGAAAGCTGTGGGGCAACATGGGTGGGGGAAGGAGGAGGCACAGCAGGAAAGGCTGCAACATTTGAGACAGATCTACTTCTTACAACGCTCCCCATCTCCATTATGCTTCTTTAAAGAATCTCTCTCCCTCCACCCTCCCCCTCCCCGCCCTCCTAGGACCCTATTAGAAAATTTCCTTACCGTGGTAGGAGTAACCATGGCATCCGTATGAATGTTTCCAGAAAAGTCGACATGAAGAGAAAGGTGAATGTATATATGCTCATTCAAAGTCTTAAAGTTGGTCTGCTTGGGCTGTGCAGAGTTGTTCTATCGGAGAGGAGTCTTAAACTCTGAGTCCCGTGAACATAATCTGCTCGATTATAACAAACCAGCTCAGCCAGATGGCTCTGTGCTGTGCAGATTAACCCCTTTATTGCCACACTCTGCTTTTTCTACCTACCATTTAAAATAGCTTGGACTGGTTGCAGAATTTCAGAGAACGAGACACTTTTTATGAAAATGACAAACCATCATAAAGGTCATGTTCCCCCGAGTGTTCTAAAGAAACTACTATGTGACTTTTTTTTTTTAATGCTATTTATAATTTTCTCCTTCTTCCTAGCAAAATCTTTTCATATTACTAAGAACAGTGTTAGCACCAGGCAACATTTGAAAGAATTCTTTTGTTAAATCATAACCATCTTTCCGGGCTGTGATTCTCTAAAAGCAGTAATTTATTGGGAGAATGTGTCTGCATTTTCTCTCTAATGGTCCAGCGACCTGCCTTCTGCTCCTGCTCCTGTTCTTTCGTTTTCCTTCTCTCTCTCTCTCTCTCTCTCTCTCTCTCTCTCTCTCTCTCCATTTCTCTCTTTTTCCTATGCTCTCTCACATGCAGACTCATACAGATAATGCACAAACCCTTTGCCAGAATGTGTTGATATTCTGACCCACATTCAAAAGTTATTATAAGACATGTAAAACAGGTGAAATAGAGAAACAGGACTAAAATGTCATAAACATCTGCTCTCTCCTTGTGGATCCTTTTTTTTTCTTTTCCTTTTTTTTTTTCCTTTCTGTTGTTTTTATTTTAAAGGGAGCCAAATCACCAAGTGCAACCAAGTCACTTCCACTATAGCACAAAGCTAAGTGTCAGGAGAAAACATCACTGATAAGAGCAGATCTTTGGATGAATTTGTGGTTAGATATTCCTCCTGTTTTGATTTAAAGATTAGTCCATTAAGAGAAGGTTGACAAATGCCAAAAACATGGAAAGATCATCAGCAACCAGCAGCGACTGTTTTCCAAACTTTTTATTTAGAATGCTCACTCACAGAGATGGCGGATAAATTTAACTGCATGCCTCTAAGTCTCCCTCTAAATTTACATGCTTAAGTCATCTTTCTTTTCCATGTGATTCAAGAATAATTGAGCAAGTCCTAACCACAAGGAAGTGGTCATAGATATTGTAGAATCTTAATCTTAAAAAATACAAACTTAAATAATTCTTACTTTACCATCTTGTGAAGTTTTGTCTTTTGTTGTTTAACCAAAGAAATTTTCCTTTTTTCCCCTCCCCATGAAAAGTTAACTACCCTTTCATAATGTCAAAGCATTGTGCCATCTTTTCTTCACAATTATTGGAGAGTAGCTGCATATTAATTCAAATATTTTCCACGGTGAATTGAAACATGATTGGTGCTGTTTGTTACAGCTGTCCTTTTTCTGATTTTTTCCAATCATAAAAAGGTACCATTGTAGGGAACTTTGAATGCCACATGTTGTACCTGCCTTGTAAATCTGCCTGTATTGCTTATTCCATATAATGCTTAGACAGAAAAGAAAAAGAGTAATCATCAAACACTGTATCCTATGAATATTCTTCTAAATTTGCTACTCTGATGGGTCACCAAAAACTTTAAACCTAAAAGAACGATAGAGTCTTTTCATCTTCATCTTCCATCATTTTTACAGCTTCTTCAGTAAAAAGGAGGGAAGTCAGAGTCCTTCAGTCCTGTCCTCCCCCACCAGCATTGTAGCCTGATTTGAGAAATACCTAAACTATGACTCAGCTTTCAATCTACTGAAGTAGACAAACAGTACCAGTAATAGAAAATGTTCATATAGCTAGCAAATGGTATGTTCCCCCAGAGGCAGGCAAAGGGTTAAATACCTAAAGGCAGCCCGAAGTTTGCAGTTGCAGCTAGTGCAGCAAAAAGAAGGTAAATAGTCTGCAAGTTAGACATGAATGGGCAGACTGCCTCTGATGGGAGGTAAAGCTAGAGGTTTGCCTTATGTATGAATTTAGGGGTTTTGCCCTGTACTTATACCTAGGTCTTTTGCAATAAGCATGGCTCATAATTGGAGATGTGACACCTTAATCTTTCCAAACATGTATGCATTGCAAAAAGCGTTGTAGACAGGATGTTAACATAGCTAGAGAAAAGCAGACATATTTGATACTTTCAGTTTTCCAGACTTGCCCCTAAAATTTTTTTGTTGTTTCAAAACTTATTTTTACTAGATATTTTTACATTTTCATCTGTTATTCTGAATGCTTTTGTAAGCCTAATCCTTCAATCCTTCGATCCTACAATTTCTTTTTTTCTTTTTTTTTTTTTTTCACACCTTAAACGTATTTCTCTCTTTTTACTGGTAAACAATAGAGCTCCCAAGTGGTCACCTTATTTCAAGCATAGTGTTGGATGTAAACTTGTAACATACCAGTAAAAATGCATTGCTTTTAAACAAGGTGTTCAGTTCTGAAGAATTTGCGATACTGCTCTGAACATATTGTAGATAGTCATTAATTCCTGGGGATTTTAATTGAAATAACTGCTAGAGAATGATCTGGTTAATTAAGTCCTTGATCACATTTCAAAATATATATCATTTTATATATATTAAGTACATTTTCTATATGCGTATTCAATATTTTTCTACATGTATTTGCAAATAACACACTGATTGCTTTTGATGTTAATAAAATAGAATTTTTATAGATAAAGTAGGCACGTAAAGGGCTGAAGATTTTTATTGGATTTAAGGTATATCTCAAGTCATTGAAAAAGGAAGAGACTTAAACCTTTAGCTTTTACAACAGCACCACGCTGTGGTCGAAGTACTGATTAGCTATTGCAGGTATACTATAGGCATTTAAGCAAGTTTGCCCGACTATCACGGCAGTTTTAATGCAATTTGACAAATAAGTTTACTGGCAATGGAAATACTTTACAACCATGTGTTCACTATTTATCACATGGTAACTTGATGCAAAAAAAAAAAAAAAGAAGACGAAGAAGCAATAGATTTCTGAATACTTTCCCACAATACATGAGCTCTGGACATGTTCAACAGCGCACTTCAATTTATGAGGTTGTTCCCCTTTCAAATGAAAACGCCCATGTTAATTACAAGAAGCTAATAAAGGGTGTGACAATATTCCCAGATTTTCTGTGATATGTGTGGGAAATATTTTCTAAAACGAAAAAAATTCAAACAGAGGTTTTCTTTAATTGAGGGAAAGAGCACCATGACAAAAATAGGCTATTAAAAATAATGTATTTAAATATTAATTTAAAAATTATCAAATGTGCCATTTCAGAGCTGACAGAACTGATGAAACCTTAATGACTTTAAGCTTCCATGCACATTTCTATCAGTGCTGAAATTGGTGCCCTCAGCTGCACTCACAGTAGTATTTTCCACACATACCTTCACTCTTTACCCAGGCTATAGAAATGACAAGTATTAAAGAGACTTTCCAAGCAAAATGAACAGACTAGGTCAAATGTGGTTCTGTTGCACATTTCTTGAAACGTTGTCCTCTATATTTACTCCTCTTCTATTAAAAATGTGCTTAAAATAATAATAGCTCATAGCAGTTAACAGAGAGGATCATCAAGCATGACAGAGAAAAAACTGTATACAGAGCTATTGATCTGCCAAAAGACAGGATGGAAAAAAATGCAGGGCAAGAACCATGACTTAAGGTCACACCCTGAGTCATTGCTGTTCAAAGATATTCCTGAAAGCAGTATATTTTACAGAGTTAGCTCCTATGCAGTTCATCTAAAAACAAATTATCTTGACTTTAGTAGGCCCTATTTCATGATGAGAATTACTAGACTGAGATTAAAGTAAATTCTGAATATTTTATTAATTTCAAAAGGACTATTTTGTACCTACTGTTTAAATTATATGGTTCAAGTAAAGCCACTATCCCTGTCTTGAGTGAAATCATAGAATCACAGAATGCTTAAGGTTGGAAGGGACCTCAGAGGTCTTCTAGTCCAACTCCCTGCTCATGCAGGGTTACCTAGAGCACGTGGCACAGGACTGCATCCAAGCAGGTTTTAAAGATCTCCAAAGAAAGAGACTCCACAACCTCTCTGGGCAGCCTGTTCCAGTGCTACCCTCACAGTCAAAAAATATTTTAAGTTCCTGTCGAACTTTTGGTGCTTCACTTTGTAGCCATTTCCTCTAGTCCTATTGCTGGCCACCACTGTAAAGAGGTCAGCCCGCTCCTCTTCACTACCTCCCTTCAGGTATTTATAGGCACTGATCAGGTCCCTCCGTCAGCCTTCTCTTCTTCAGGCTGAACAGGCCCAACTCTCTCAGCCTTTCCTCACAGGGCAGATGTTCCAGGCCCCTGATCATCCTTGCAGCCCTGCACTGGACTCTCTCTGGTAGTTCCACATCCCTCTTGTACTGGGGAGTCCAGAGCAACACAGTATTCCAGTACTCCAGCCTTACCAGGACTGAATGTAGGGAGACGATCAGCTCTCGACCTGCTGGAACGCTCTTCTTAATGCACCTCAGGATCCCATTGGCCTTCTTGGCCACCAGGGCACTGTTGCCTCATGGTCATCTTGTCATTCACCATGAAACCCAGGTCCCTCTCTGCAAGGCTTCTCTCCAGCAGGTCAACCCCTAAACTGTACTGGTATCCAGGGTTATTCCTCCACAAGTGCAGGACCCTGCACTTGCCTTAGTTGAACTTCACGAGATTTCTAACCGCCCAGTCGTCCAGTCTGTCCAGGTCCCTCTGGATGGCACCACAGCCCTCAGGGCTATCAGCTATTCCTCCCAGTTTGTTATCATCATCAAATCTGCTCAGGGAGCATTCTATCCCTTCATCCAGGTTGTTAATGAATAAGTTTGGTAATGAATAAGTGTGGAGAGTTTTGTGGAGGCAGGGCTAATGGAGAGAGGATATGATAAGGTACAGCTTGTACCAAGGTCACACTCTCTCTGGACCCTTGTTGAGCAAGGAGTTAGTTAATAACAGGATGCAGAACCTGGATCTTGCCGGAGTGAAGAAACCGCAGGCATCTGCAGAATGTAGCAACAAAGGCGGAGTTGACACCTAAGCTGGAACCAATGATGAGCTGAGTTTTTGCAATATGTATGAAGCTTGTTAAGTGCATTATAAAAGACGTGCTTGCATATCAATAAATCGAGACTTGCTTATCATCTCCCAGCGTGCCTGTCTCCCGTTGCTTCCAACAAATAAGCATGGTAAATATACCATACATACAAAAGAAGACAGAATTTAGACAAGATTTTTAAGTGTTTTACCAATACTATTAATTTCTAAGCTTCCTAGTTTAAATACATGTAGGTGTCTGTACTCCTGTTTATTAAGTATTATTCATGAAGGGACTCTTACTAGGCAGTATATGCTATGTTTTAGCAATAGGGTTATGATCACTACAAATCTCTAGTTTACTGATATGTGCTATCACCTACCAGTTTAGCACATACTTGAGTAACATTTCTTGCTTTTCACTATCTAATTTTTCCAAAGACAATCTTTATTGAAGGAATTATGAAGGTGAATTATGTGAAGAATATCAAGAACATGCTTAGCTGCTGATGATAGGCAAAATTTCTAGAACCTAAAAATAATGTCTTAGTAACATTAACTTTTCTTTTATCCTCTACTTAACAAGTGTTAGTGGAACAGAATTAGTGGAACAGAATTTGCATAATTATAAAAATTCCATTTCTTAATTTAAGAAGTGCTAAATAAAAGGAAAGTTAAAGCTATAGCAAGAAGTTAATCAGAATTATGTAATTCTATGGAAAGTGGACAGAAAGGTATCTTACATTTTTAACCAGGCAAGAATAAAAGTCATTTTCTTGCAAAGAAAGTAAATTCTGCGATGGAACCTCTATAGAACTTCATGGCCTGCTATAACTGCATAGGAAGTACTCTGATGAGACCAATCAAGTTCAAGAAAGATGTGAATGGATCACAGAATACATGAAGAATGCCAGATGCAATGATGAATGATTTAGGAGACTTCCTGTGAGGAAAGCCTGAAATAATTCTTCCAGCTGTTTACGAAGAAAAGGAGAATCTGGAAGGTGGTAGAACTGAAGGCTCATAAAAGGTGGGAGAGAACTCACATCTTGAGTGAAAATAAGTAAGGTATTTATATTGCAGGAACAGTAATTCACTTTAGACATGAGTAAAAAGAGGAAAACACAAGCTCCAGAATAACTTGTTTAGGCTACTCTGAGATGTGTACGTGTACTTGGAGATATGAAGGTGAGGGGCAGCCTTGGCTGCAGCGATCACGAGTTCAGGAGGTGTTCAGGATCCAAGACAGAGGAGGCAGAGCAGTAAGTAGTCTTGCCATCCTGGGCTTCAGGAGGGCCAACTTTAGCCTCTTCAGAGACCTGCTTGGAAAGATTCCAAGAAGGTCTAGAAGGAAAAGGGGCCCAGGAGGGCTGATTAGTTTTCAAGTGGCCTTTCCTCCATGCTGAGAAATAGTGCATCCTCGTGCATAAGAAGTCAGGCAGAGGGGCCATGAGACCTGTTTCGATGAGCAGGGAGCTCCTGGCAAAGCTCCAGCAGAACATTTTTTTCTTAACGGAGTTAAGTAAGGGTCTCATTTGTGTACTGAGATTATATTTGATAGAGGATAATATATAATATATAAAATAATATATAATAATATATTATACATATCCTATATATATGATAGAATGTAATAGTTCTAAGTACAGCTCATGGAATGTTTAATAGCAGAAGTCAGCTTTTGTAGTCAGTGGGACATTTCTCAGCACTTATGCACTTAGTCATTAATAATTATGGTTTCTGATTCTTCAAGGTATTTTTATTTGGATTAAAACAAATTTGATTCAAACTTTTTATCTGATTGATGCTCATGCTTATTTGGCTATGCTTCTACTCTTTAATTATCTAAAAGCATAATGCAATTGTACTTAGGTGACAATACAGAAGTTCAGAACCTGCTTTTAAGGCTATATTAGCTCTCCATATAGATAGCAAGCTTTCAAGAATGGCTACAGATTTCTACATGGGATATTCAAGCCTGCGGGCTTGTGTAAGTGCCATAGTCTGACAAGATGCAAGCTGATATCCTGCACATAGTATGTGATATACCCATAAAGATGACAGATCAAGGACACACTATGCTTATAGTCAAGTAGATGAGCTGCATAAGCACAGGCAGACTTTTGTGAGCTGGGTTCTAAGATAATTCTTTTCTCAATGACAAGTATTTCTCTTTCTTTTAACCACAGAAACAGAGAAACTATTTTGCTCCGAAAACCATTTTTTCCCATTTCTATTAGAAAGATGATGGAGTATGTGGAAGTACATCAAATTTCAGTCTGTAAGAAAACAAGGCAGAGAAGTCTAGTATTTCAAAATATTAATTTCTTCTGTCTGAATGCTTTATGGCAGAACAAAACAAGGCTCTTGCCGCCAATTTTCATTATAGGGGTAGTGAGGAAGAGAAGGACGCTAACCGGAAAAATCCAGTGTATTCTTTTGGGGTGAATAATACTAATTACCATCAAACTTTATTGTGCTTTGGACTATGAAGGATCTAGTCTATGTCCCATTTAAGTTTATAAACTAGCTATAACTTTGAATAGCACTTTTCTCTGCTATGTAAGGCAGCTTGTGATGAATATTGTTCTACTATATCTTCACGGCAAATCTCTCTTTGCAAATATCATCAATATTTAGCCTGTGGCTATGATAGTGGAGCCACTTCTCTGTTGAGCACCACAAGGACCATAGCATTAACTGAGATTAATACCCTACAAAGAAGGAAAATGGAGAAACCATGTGTTCAGCAAAGTAAAACAGAGATTGTTTATTACAGCAGATAGGTATGGTCACACAATTCTAAAGACTAATGTATGAGTCATACAAGTTTTCTTTCATTTTATTAGCAACAGGAAACATTATGGGGTTTTACAATAAGAGGCTATTGCATGTATGTTTTCTTTAATAGTCTTCCTGCATATGATTTTCATCTTTGCTTAGTATCCTTTCAATGTATTTTCTCCTTGCTGAAAAGTTCCTTCTGAAGGCAACTCCCTAATATGTTAGGCTTTTCTTATTAGCCAGCATTGCTTTATAAATACAATCTGCATCTCCGAGAGCTTTGCTTTTGCTGTAAAGCAAGATATCCTTATGTCTTTCAGGAGCATGCAATATATAGAGTTAGTTGCAAGCTAAAGATATTGAGGAGAGTTTTCATGACACTATATATGATGTAAGTACATATTTTCTTGAATTTTCATCCCTTCTGCCTAAACTGTACAAAGTGAATAGTACTTAATTATTATCCTGAGCCATATAAAAATGTCTTGAACATCTAGTTCTGAAATTAGAGAATGTCCATGCAACAAAGTCAACTCAGTTGTGTAGTCACACCACCACTGACAGATAAAAATTTCATCTTCTACCAACCTCAAACAATGAAAAAACCTAGGAATCTTTAGTGGAGAGTGAAACTTCCTGTGCCGTGCCCACCATGTTATATGCACAATTCCCAACTTAAATATGTCCAGACTGAACTCCACATACTCAATATTGCTGTTGTTTTAGTTCTCATGAGTTTCGTTTGAATTAAAGCACTTCGTTCATCCTATCTTCATACATTCCTGGAACTATTCCCTATCTTCCCCTTCTCCCACATTAGCTGTCTCTTTTCCTAAATGTTTCGGGGAAGAGATGGATCTGCATCTAAAAATGCAATGGAGCTCGACTCTGACAGAACAAGTGATTAAATTTCACTAGGTCTTCCTAAAAATGCCCAGCTAGAGCTAAAATATTTTGAGCATGCCACATGGTACTAAGTGCTCCACCTACTCAATTTTTTTTTGTTATGCTCTGATGTGATACCTACAGAAAGTTGTAATTGTTTCACTTAGAAAAAAGAATTGCCATGCAACATGCCTTACTCTGCAGTGAGAGAAATGCCACATGTCACATCTGTTGAAGTCCTTTTTCAAATTCTTTAATGGTAATTTCCGTGCTTCAGGGTGGTTTTCCTAGGAATGGTATTCTTAATCTTCTTCATGAAATAAGCAGTGTTTAAAACTTTTATGGACCTACCATTGGATGACTTATTAAAGTGGAGCAGACACATACAATTAACTGCCTTTCACTGGTAAAACATCTTGTAGTCCAGTGGCACCTGATTAACAATGAGAGAAAAAGTTTAAGACTTATGTCACGTGTGGCTGAATGGCATACACAGGCTAATGGAGAGACAGGAAAGGATAGGAGGGTCATGCCTTCCACTAAAAAAAAAATCCCTAAAATTACTCAAAGGCTCTGAACTTACTAATCTGTGATACTGCATAACAGGAGAAAGGTTCTTACTGTTCACATGCTGAGTGAGCTTTTGTGGTTTGTGTTTTTTAAGCATATATCTGTATGGAGCAACCCATGCTTACAAATTCTGTTCCAAATAGCAGAGATTCAGGAGAGAGATTGCACAGAATTATTGCCTTGGGCCAAAATATCCTGGATATTACTCAGTTCTGGTCTCATTTTCATCTCTCATCTCACATGATCTGGATATGCAAATACTGTGATCTATAGCGACTTTTGTATAAGTGCTAGCCTCTCATAACTACTGCTCAGCTGCTAGTTTCACATTTCTGTGTTGTGTATGCATGAGATTAGATACTGCTCAGTTTGTGCACATTGTGAGTACTAAATGATCCGATGGAGATGATGAGACATAAATTGTCTCAAATGTATAGTTTCTCATCTACAATGGGCAGAGGTACAATCCTTTCTGGAAACACCTCATACTACCTCCTATTAAGGTCAGTTTTAAAAATTTAGAGGTCATTCTAGACCTCTATGACTCAGGAATGAATACAGAATCTACTGCTTACTTGAAAATAAAGACTTTGCCACTAGTCCTATATCACTAGGACACAGATGGTGCAGAGAATTTCCACAATTTCAAAAGAAATTTTAACTTTGTCATTGTATTTTAATAAATTTCTAAAATAATTCTACATATGTGGAAAGCATTCCTATTTTATTAATATCAGATAAAAATGCAGTTTTATATCTGTCTAGAAAAATCTGAAACCTCTACTTAAAAGAAGTATGGAATTTTGAAACATTAGTACTTGAAAAGATTAGTTCTCAAAAATCACTTTAAAAGGGAGGGGGAGGAAAATAAAATCCTTCTCTTTGGATTGTATTCATTGCATTGAAATATTTTTTAGGCAGAATTATTTGGTAAGCAGCTTCATGCCAGTGAGACTCTCTTTTTCTTTTTCATTCTAGCTAAGAATGCTATCTTTGAGCTTCTAGTTTCTAATTAGACACGAGAGATGGTGAATAGTGTTTTGTTACCTTGGCAAAAATGCAAACAAATTATAGAATCACTGAGTCACAAAATAGTTGAGGTTGGAAGAGAGCTCGAAAGATCATCTGGAGAGTACAGCTTTCCAAAGCAGCAAACAGATGCAGCAGTTTGTGCAACAGTGTCTGAGTTCTTCTTAGAACTTAAAAAACTTTTGAGCACGTTTTTGGAAAACCTCAGGAACTAGAGGGTGATGGCTGCTAATAGGAAAGTGGAGCTAGGCAATGACAACAGGAGGCCTTACCTTCTTTTAGAAGTAGCTCTAGCTAGCTGGAGTTTTTTCATTGCCTCTGAGCAGGAGAGGTTGAGTTGTTTGATCCAGGTAATCTTCATTAGGGTGGGTGGATTGCTCTGGGAGTCAGGACTAGAGAATAGCTTATATAAGAGCCAGACCTAGAACAAAAGCAACAGAAGTAGTGAACAGAGGCAACAGTTTTTGCAGAAGGATGCTAGAGGAGATCTTCTATGATGCAGTCAAGATGCCACAGATAGAGTCCTCACTAGATGTTGGAGTCACTACATCAGCTCCAATAGAGGCTTCGATGCAGATTGACCCTCCGACAGCAGATATATCTCTATATCTGCTACAGGTCTTGGGCGGCAGGCAGAGTGCTTGAGATCTGTCTGTGAATTCTGGGCTGACAGCCATCCATCGTGCTTAAGGTGTTCTTTGATGTTTCAACCGATAAAAGAATTAGGGGAGGAAGTTAGGTTGTATAGCATCTGGGAAGGTGAGCAGGAGATAGACAGGATGTTCTTGAAGGCCATGCAGCTACAGGAGTCCCAGCCTCCCACTGCACTTCATTCGCTGGAGGGCTCTATGCTGTGAAATGGTATATGACAACACTGTAGATGAAGGCTGGAAACTCATTATTTCTTGTAGGAGGAGAAAGGCTCCTGCTCTTCCCAAAGACCTGAATTTGAGCAGTAGCTTTATTGCCCTCTAGGCTTCAAGGGAAGGAACTGGGCTAATAGGTCCTGTGTCATTCAGGAACACCCAGAGGAAGTGACGGTGATTATTGTGGGTGACCAATCTGCTGACCCAACCACTTGTCCAGAGAGGTCTGCTTCCCACCAGGTGCTTGAATAAGAAATGTCATGGAGAGATTGCCAACGCTTTCCTTTTTTCAACGCAAATCCTGACTTTATACTACAATCCCCTGCTGTTTTTCCATGTGGGCATTAACAATACCCAGAGGAAACTGAAGATCATCAAACATGGTTTCAGAACTCTAGGTATAGTGGTCTAGGGACCCAGGTTGTCTTCTTGTCTGTCCTGCCAGTGAGGATGAAGGATATGCGGAGGAGTAGATAGATATTCCAGGTTAACTACTGGCTGCACATCTGGTATCGGGAACAGGCTTTTGGTTTCTAAAACTATGGGACCCTTTTTGAGGACCTAAAACTAATGAGGGGACATGGGAGCCATGCTACTAAGTGGGGCATACATGTCATTGCTGATAGGTTGTCCAGCCTGGTCAGGAGGGCTTTAGACTAAGTAAATGTGGGAAGGGGAGAGTTGCAGGGACAGAGCAGTCGTTGAAATGGACTCAAGTCAGGAATTAGTCATTATATTTTTTTCCCCAAAATAAAGACTTTTAATTGATTTATATGCTTTCTTACAGTTTTGTTACTTGATAAAAATGATCCAAGAATAAGGTTTGCCAAATGATGCTCTAAGGTTTTTTCTTGTCGCCTTGCTGTTGCGTATAGAGGTTCCCACATTTAGAACTGTCTTATTCTGTAAATCTGTAACTCTGTAGATTTTCCTGACTACAGAATCAGTCAGGATATATTTTGTCTCATAAATTGAGTGAACTGAGCTTTCTAAGTAAGTTTGACATGCAGAAAATTTGTTATGGTAAGATATAATTCATTTCTCTGAATATTTTTGCACAGTATCAAATAAGCTCATCTGCTATAATTTTACAGAACATTAAACCAGAAATAAGAAACTATTCTTGAAAAATTTATTAAATATACATTATTTAATATATTTATTTGCATTCTTTTTCAGCCTAATCTGCTTTTGTGTGAGGCAAAGCAATTGCAGAAATCTAGTTGTGTTGATTTCTTTTCATAACAGGCTAAAAGAAAGAAGGCAAATGCTAAACAGTTTGGAGCAGATTATCTTGTTTAAAAAAACTTTGCCTTTATGAAATACATTTATAATGGTTTTGGAGACCCAGGCTACTTTATTCTTTTTTCCCCTGTGATTATAATCCCTTGGGAGATGGGCCTCTTTTCTCTGGAGAAGAGAAGGCTAAGAGAAGATCTGATTCACATGTATAAGTACCTGAAAGGGGAATGTAGGGAGCAAGGGGCCAAATTCTTCTCAGTGGTGGCCAGTGACAGGACAAGGGGCCAAGGGTGCAAGCTGCAACACAGGAAGTTCCATCTCCCTGTGAGGAAGAACTTCTTTACTGTGACAGTGACGGATCCCTGGAACAGGCTGCTCAGGGAGATTGTGGAGTCTCCTTCTCTGGAGGTCTTCAAAACCCACTTGGATGCCACCCTGTGTCCTGTGCTCTGAGTGTCCTTCCTGGAGCAGAGGACTTGGACTAGATGATCTGCATAGGTCCCTTCCAACCTCAACCATTCTGTGATTCTCTGATTCTGCAAAATGATGACCAGGTAAAATATCACTTGTTGATCATGGTGGGTCTGTTGTGGTTTGATGGGGAAAGGGGAGGGGCGCAAATTTGGTAAGAGATGAATCCCCTTGTGTTCCAGCTGATCCTCAAAGGTTAGAGGGAGTGGGGGCAGTTGGACTCATGTCTTAATAGGGATAACTATTACTGTACCAGCTATATACATGACTGGCACTATCATATTCACCCACAGTTTGCTGAATGTTGATCCGATCGCCTTTATAGGAGCAAACTGAGTTCCCCAATAGTGTGATCAACTATTAGCTTCATTCTGGCAGTATCAAATTCACCCACAGTCTGCTAGCTGTCGGTCCAATCACCTTCAAGACAAGTAGTCAGGTTCATGAATAGCACAATTTATTAAAATGCAACTTTTAGAAAACAGCTTTCGGATGTCAGTATAGGAAATTCTCTACGGTGTGGGGTTCCTAGCTAGTGCCGAATGCACAAATGCTCAATCATCACTCACCCAGAAGATGGGAGAAGCCTCTCAATCTTGAGGAGCTTCCTCAGCTGGTGTCCTGACCCAGGATGGGGTGAGGGGTTCAGCCTGTCGGCTGATGCAGAAGTTTCTATGGAGTCCTCCCTCTCTCCTTTCTTTCTTTCCTAGTTCTTTCCTTTCTTCCCTTCTAGTTCTTCCTTAGTTCTTTCTTGTTCTTTCCCTTCTTCCTAGTTCTTCTTATTCTTCCTTCTTTCTTCCTAGTTCTTTCTTGTCTTCCTAGTTCTTTCCTATACTTTCCTAAAGCTCTTTCTTAATTCTGAAGAATTAAGTACTCTCCCACACTTAGTTCACCTTTTAATACATTTTCTTTTACATCAACATGGAGCTTGAGTGACTGTAGTCATATTTACTTTAGTTATTAATCTAGAGAGCATGCTCAGTGAGGAGAGGTTGTGTATTGGTATTACAAGGGGATCAGAAGGAGAAGAAGCCTGAGCAAAGTTTAGCAGAAGGAGCTGATCAGCCGCTACCCTTGGCCTATTAGCTATGTGGCCCCACCAGTTCGCCACCTCAGCAGGGAGTACATTAGCATTTGGCCACAGTATCTTCACCCTCCTCCACTCTCCATTCACTCTTATTAGTATAGGCTAGGAGGGCAGATTGTGTGGTCTAGGTAGAAGTGGGTTCCACAGATACCAACCATCCTGGAACTGGCAACTGTCTCGTACCTCAAGCAGGCCTCTGTAGTGCCAGAACTTCTGTCAAGCTCCATCTTTCCCCAAGTCCTCCTTCTCGTGCAATTCTCTCACAGGGTCTCATGTTTCAGAACTCAGAATATATACAACCAAGCTGCAAATAAATACCATACTTCAAAATATATGTGTAGGCTTTTGGTGGTTCATAAAGCTGTTACTTTCTGCAAAATTAGGATGATTATTTTCTTGGAAAACTTTTACCTATCTGATTGTTTCATATTAAGGGAATTTTCTGTAAATTTCTGTTGCTGTTAAGATGTGATATCCTATATTTTTTTAGATCTATGATGTTCTGGCAGAAAGATTAATGAAACTGTCTAATGAAATAAGTGCCATTTCTTTATGTTTGCTACAATCCTTCATTTTATAACTGTATACTCTAACTTTAAGCAGGAGTTCATCATTACCAAAGCCTAAAATTGTGAGATACAATAAATCACTTTGGTTTTTACAGATGATACAGCAATTTACTGATGACCATCTTTAAAATCATAGCAGGAATCTAATGAAAACAACAGAGAACATGCAAAGCAGCCCATAGACTGTATGTTAGAACAGTTTCTGAGAGTGAGGGAGATTCTTAGATTTGAAGTTTAGGTGTCTAGTGTTGCAGGTGAGACCCCTAGATGTAAGTTAATGGGTATCATGGCTCATTCAAATTATGAAAAATCAGGACTTTCATCTTTTCTTATATCTATAAGGATTGTTCTGTTTTTACACTGAGATTTTGTAAGGATGGAAGATTCATTTTCTCACCATATCATATCACCATAAATTTATTTTAAAAAGAAATAATGGAAGAAACAAATCTAGAATAAAAAACAATCAAGACATTCTTGCTTTCCATAATTAATAACCTTGGAGCACTATCATAAACAATCACTGCTTTTCACTATGACATCTTAAATATGGTGCTATGTTGACTTATGAAAATCTTTGCAGAACTTGTTCCTCAGACAACTAAAAATATAAGCTGCACTAATGAATAATGACAAGATCATGCTTTCCATAAGCATACACTTAACACCATCTTTTTTCTTTTTTTAAATGTGCCATTAAAAGTCCCCATGCATGACTATCTCAATAAAGTCAGCCATGAGAATAAGCAATGAGTAAAAGTGAGGGGCTTTTCACAGCATTTTTTTCCCTAAGATTGGGAAATGGGATACAACAATGAAGAGTAAAACCAAGATTCCTATGCAGCAGAAGGAGCAGAGTGCCACCATGAGGATGACATACTTAATGTGAAACATTCTTGTCAATGGGAAGACTTTGGCACGCATATCAGAACGACTTAAACTAACATTGTGACTTGGTAATAACACAGTCCACTGCTCTTTTAAGAGAGTACTTAAATCGACACATTGGCTCCCTTTCAGGAATATTACAGTATATTAGTAGAAAGGAAAGACTTTCCTTTCTAAGAAGTCATTGTAATTTTGTAAATTAAGATGAAGCCAAAAATGGGCACAGAGTTGCATTGTTTAGCTTCTGTCCTTTATGACTCAGTTTTTTATCCAAACAGTAGGGCAGGCTACTGTCAGAACATGTTGGATGTGTAAATATGGAGACTTATGCAAGTCTCCATGTTTCACTTGTCATAACATCAATATCCTGGACTCAAAGAGAGACATGCTGGCAACCATTATCAGTCTGTTGCTCTTATAGTCTGAGCTGTGTCCAGTAAAGGTCTCTCCTTCAAACACGAAGAGGCACTGAAAACCTTCAGGTATATTCTTATTCCTTGCACATTTACTGCTGCCACAAACATTAATTGCTCTCATTAATTCCTGTCAAGATGGGAAATGATCTCAAGGGACCCATAAATTCAAGCATCAAAAATTTCCTCTCCATTATAAGTGGACCTCAGTCTTAAATAAGTTAAGCATATATGTTGTTTTCTGACTTAGAAGCAGGGACACAAATATACTGGTACCTCCAGAAATACACTGGAAAGCTAACATCCATCTCTTATCTGCTTATATATAAGCAGATGTATATTCAGTCTAGTGAAGCAGAGTCAGCCACCAGGATCCCAGCAAGGGGAAGGCAACCATAGACTTACTGTGTGGGAGGACTAATCTAATGCTTCAATGGAAGACATAGTCTCATAGACAGGTTACTGTTGTCATTATTCCCACATATAAAGCCCTTCAATTGAGTTGCTTTTAATTTAGATATAATATCATTGTGAAGATAGAGTAATCCTGATCTGAGTGTAAGAATTAAGTTTCATAATAAGGATGAACAGAAGGAGCAGTGTTCATTTTACCTGAAAGGAGGTTTTATGTCCATCTCTTCCCCAGAATAACTATAGATAGAACAAAAGGAAATGGCCTCAAGTTGTGCCAGAGGAGGTTCAGCTCAGACATTAGGAATAATTTCTTGGTGGAAAGATCGGTGAAGCATGGAATAAGTGTTGGAATAAGTGACGCAACAAGTGAGCCTTGTTGCGTCATTCCTATTAGAAGTCACCAGAATGAACTCAGCCTTGCGAAAGGCAACACGGTGGCTGATTCGCTCGTGAGCATAACAGTAACTGGACCTGTAGACTCCTTTGCTATGGCAAGAGAAAGCCATGTGCTGTTTCATCAGGCTGTGAAATCTCTAAAGAGACAGTTCAATCTCTCTTGGACGGATGCCCAGGGAATTGTCAAGGCATGCTCTCAATGTAGCCAGCATGGGCCGAGTTTAGGATTGGGCGTGAACCCTAGGGGGCTGTACGCCTGTGAAATTTGGCAGAAGGACATCACCCATAGCAGATTTTGGTTGTCTAAAGTATGTGCATGTCACCATTGATACATTTTCCAGATTTGTCTGGGCTATCGCACAGGCAGGGGAGAGGGCTGTGCATGTGATCTGGCACCTCACGGTGTGTTTTGCGATAATGAGAGTCCCAAAAATCATAAAGATGGACAATGGACCAGCTTTCACTGGGGGAAAGAGTGAAAAGGTTTTTGCGGAAATGGGGAATCAAAAATATTACCAGGATCCCCCTTGTATCCACGGGACAGGCCATCGTAGAAAGAGTGAATAGAACACTTAAAGAATACCTAGACAAACAAAAGAATCCAGAAGAGGTAGATCCTACAATCAGGCTGAGTAGAGTATTATTTATGCTTAATTTTCTCAGTTTAGCTGCAGATGCAGAAGAGCCTCCTGTAGTCATTCATAGCAGTAATGTAAAAATGCAGGCAATACCTGAAGTACACGTAATTTACAAGAATCCTAAGACAGGGAGCTGGGAGGGCCCAAGCCCCCTGTTATTTATGGGTTGTGGGTACAGTTGTGTTTCTACAGGTCATGGACCCCTGTGGGTGCCAAGTAAATGGACTAAGCCAGCGGTGAAAATTAGTGAGCTGACGGCATCAGCTGCGGAGTCATCAGGAAAAACTTACTCAACCCTTTGAGCCACCAATACGCGACCCGAATCCATCGCCTTGATAGGATGGCGAATAGGTCTCAGAGCATGTGTGTGTGTGTGTGTGTGTGTGCGCAACTTGGACTGCTGAAATGATCATGTTGGTCACTATCGTACGTTTTGTCTTGGCTAGCAGCAGTTCGCTGATTCACGAGATAGATCTCAGAAAAAATATGTAGGTAACATGAGTGCATCAAACAGGCCAGACTGATTTCTGCTTTTGCCTCGTGACACCAGGAGATCCTTTTCGGACGTGTCTCATTGGCTATCCTTACATAAATGTAGTGGAATATTGAGATTGGGTCTCTGAAAACCCTGATTGGCACAGCAATTGCTCCTCTGAATTGCGTGAGGGGTGTGATTTCCACTCCTGGCCTTCCATGAACCACTCCTGTTTAGAAACAACTGGTAGAAAGTCTAAATGTAACCACTCCTTTCCCTTCACAGGAATTAGAGCTTCTGGGTTCTCTACAACCTTATACATTAGGGAATGTCTCTAATTTACCAAACTGTGACAAGTTAGAGCTGCCAATTCAGCCATATAACCCCATGGGGGCATCATTTTGGGGAACCTTGTTAAGCAGCGAAAGGCCAAAGAAGGCATTCCGAGTTTATTTGTTAGTCACCAGAACATTATGGGTTATGCAGGCTACTGGGACAAAGTAACAACAGGCTTTCAGGTAATACATGCTAGTGGAGGATACCAACTACCTCCTGGTAATTTCCTATTTTGTGGGGATCGGGCCTGGCCTGGCATCCCTATCCGCCCAGTTGGTGGTCCCTGTTATCTGGGAAAACTAACAATGTTTACTTCCAAGTTTCGGCAGTGGAAGAATTGGACCAAAACAGTTCGACGGATCTCTACCCAAAAGAAGCGAAGTGTGTCTCAATTTGGGCCTGATTGTGAGGACCATGTGGAGCTTGATTCCTGCATGGTGGCCTTCTTTACATCATTTCTTGCACCCGGTGTGCAGGCCGCTCGTAACTGGAGGAGCTTAAAAAATATAGCATGTTGGAGCCTTAAGCAATTTAATACCTCATCTAACATACTGTCAAGTCTCTTGCAGGATGTGGACAGTATACGCCATGCCGTACTACAGAATCGAGCGGTGATTGACTTCCTGTTGCTGGCCCAAAGTCATGGTTGCAAAGACTTTGAGGGGATGTACTGCCTGAACCTATCCAATCATTCCAAAAATATACACAAACCTACAGACCCTACAAGATCGCATGAGCCACATAGTTGACAATATGTCCCCTTGGGATTCCTGACTAGCTTCCTTTGGCATCACTGGCTGGTTGCGAGGCATAGTTAAGCAAGTTGTTATGCTTGTGTTCTTTCTTGTAGCTATACTTGTGTTTTCCTGCTTGCTCTCATGTATTAAACGAAGTTTGGAGAGAACTGTATTGCAGGCCTAGGTTGTGCAAAAGGGAAAAGAGGGAATTTTT
>JAUBOD010000871.1:1823530-1847452 GCA_032353885.1 Nothura maculosa
TGGAATCTGCAATAAACGGAGCATTGACTTAATCTCTATGAGACTGCGTCTTTGACTCTGGAAGCTCCCTCGCATCAAATAAACTATCCAGAAAAGTGGCAGAGTCACCATCCTTGGCAGTGGTCAAAAAACATGTAGATGAGGCACTTAGGGACATGGATTAGCCAGTATACTATTGGAGGGTTTACAGTTGGACCAATGATCTTGAAGATCTTTTCCAGCCATAATGATTCTATGATTCTATGTACAAAGCACGCCTGGTAGAGTGGTTACAATATGTAGGAGAGAAAAAAATGGTATAGTGTATTGTGGTCTCTGAATAAATATACATTCGTAAACAATTGCAGGAGCATAACCAATAATAAATATTTAATTTGTTTTTAAAACTAACTCTGCATAGACCTCATTCTACAAAATCTCTAGTAATATGAACAGTATTTACTTTTTCCTTGAAACTTGAATTCAGTTCATTTAAATAGAAAATATCTTTCCTATATTGTTAAATTTTAGGACTAATTTCTTTACTCACCGTCAATTTGCTGGAGTCCCATACAATCTGAATTCTGAATTTTTATAGCTGTAAGTGGCCTGGAACTCAGTTAGTACAATATTCTGTATTTGATTACTCGATCCAATAGAGTTATAGAATTATAACCACAGAAAACATCTATGAAACTCCTTGGGATATTTTATAGGGTAGGTAAAAACAAAATAAAAAACAGTTAAAAACAGTGCATAATGTGTTCTTAAATCAAACAGATAATAGCAATTAAGTAACTCAGGAGAGAGAGAAGAGTGATTAAACTATAGGAACACATAGACATTAGAACAAATGAACATAACCTACACAGGAATACAATGAGGCTGAAAATGTGAAAAAATATTCCTAAATTTTCAAGGAGATAAATTTCTAACACAACCTTCCAGTAGGAGCAAAAGAGTTGTGAGGCAAGAATCTAAGCAATTTGTAAGATAGAGTTGCATGAGTTTATTAAAAAGATTATATGATATTCTTTCAGATTGCAGGTTAGGAATAAATGAGCCTTAAAATATCATTCAAGCCTTTGCCTCTAGGTTCTAAAGAAAAGGAATTCAGAATAGCAATAATAATTTTAAAAAGCAGGCCAAAAATAAGTCCAGAAGTTAAATTTCAAATTCTAAGCTGTGTTTTCTTGCAGCAGTGGTCATTTGTGTAGGTGGCTAGTAGACTACAGATAAGCTTATGTGCACCAGGAAGAATTGCTTTCTTGATGAAACCAAGGCCAATCTTATCCTTATTCCCTAGCTCCTAGCCCCACACTGTAGGAACTGCTTATGTGTGTGAGTCCTCTTGAAGTACATGCTCACAATGCTCAGAGAGCCACCCTGTCTGTCACAGACTGCGTTTTTTTTAATGCTGCAAAACTGCCTGTTTTCATTGAATAACCTCTCTGTGCTTCTCACTTCTCTCTCAAATAGCTCTCCAGAGCTTTCTTTAAAAGATTCTCCACCTGAGCCTTTCTAACTGTGATGAAGGTCTCCTCTAAGAATCTCAATTATTAATATTGCTTAGTCTGCTAATTGCTGCAGTGGATCATCTGTCTTCTCCTGTTGGTGGTCAATTAGCATAAATCTCAGGAACACATATTTTCCCATATTTTATTCTTTCTCTTTCACCTTTCTGCTCTTATCCATTCCCCATCCCCCATGATATCCTTCAGGAAGTAATATATTGTACCCTTCATTTATATATCTGGCTACAAGCCAATTTTGAAAACTTAATCCCCATTAGAGATACAAATGATTAAACAAATCTTAAAATGGGGGCGAGGTAGAGGAAAGTAATGAATTACTCTATAAAATTTTCAAAGCTCTAATGAAACTGCAATACAATACAGCTAGTAGCCTTTGGAAGGTGCTGCTCAGGGAATAGTTAAATTCTGACTTTCAGCCACAGGGTAGATTTCCTAAAGGCTTGAACGAGTTGTACTTATCTGCAGCTGAGGAACTTTTCTGCTAACAGGGTCTAGGCACTTAACGGGCTTTGATTTTTCCATTAACCTTATCACCTACCATATGACATCCAAAATTCTTCTAGCACTGCAAAGATTCTTTTAGGCAAATGGGGATGAGAATAGGAAAGTGTCTGAGAGTACCATGTTTGAGATGCAATTCTTTACTCCCTCTGCATAAACTGCATGTTAAGGAAGAGGCTTTGAGTGCTAGATAACTCCAATTCTTACTAAAATGCAATAATTTATCTATTAATAAAATATTTTGTCTTTTTAAACATGGTTTTCCTTCTTTAAGTTTTGTTGTGCACACTGAGCTCTTTTCTTGTGTTGCCCAACTTATTGCTGGATCACATTTTCTTCAGTGAACCGCCCACTTTAAATACTGAGTAGTGAATTTCATGGTCCTATACCTTGCAACAGTCAAATCATGGTTTTCTATGGTGGTTCAAGTAAATCTGTTTGTTGCTCTTGCGTCCTCTTCAGCTGGTCTGATTAAACCAAGTCTGATCTTCACATCAGATACTGACACTGATGACTACATATTGTCGTGTAGCTATATTCTTGATGTTAAGCCTTTCCCCTCTGTTTTCTAGTCACTGCAGAGCTGCTATAACACTTCTTTGCTATTGGACATTTTTTTTCTGTGTTTCTTAACCTGAAGTTTTTTGTTTGTTTATTTGTTTTCAGGGATCTTTCCCCTTATCTTAGTTTCTCATCTCTGTAATGCCATAGTTTTTGACACAGATTGGAAATGGGAAGATATAAAATAGAGAGATGAGAGAATAATCTGAAGGCCTGCTGTTAAAACAGATTATTTTAGACACAAATAAAATAATGTTTCAATTTTAAATTAAATGAAATAACCATAGAGTGTTTAAAAGGAAATTTCAGCAGAAAGCATCAAAACAATTACCTTCCCCGAATATATCTCTTAAAGAGCTTGGTTATTTCTAGGTCACTTTCTCCTACGTAGTCAAAACAATAGAAAAACTAAGTGAATTCTCCTCTGTGATACTCGTCTCACCATTGTACCATCCTGAATTATGCATATTTCTTGAAATTCTATGTATTTAGAAAGGCATTCCTTGCTCATTAGTCAACATTTACTTAAGCTATTTATCTCTTTGTCATACGGTTCCCACAGCTCCTCTATTAGTACTGTTTTTCCTTTCCAATTCCATTCCTCTAATTAGTTTTTCTCCAGCATGCTTGTATATTAAGGTTCCTGCAACCAAAAGAAATAAAATCTTTTTATTAAAATTTATTTATTAATTTGTTTTTAGTAAATGTGTATAAGTTCTGTGCAGCTGGAATATGTTAAGAAAAAACGTTGAAATCAGTAATTTCCATAAGTATTAGTATAAGGAATGTCATCTTACCTTATGTTTAGCAGTTTAGCAGCATGTTTAACACTTTCTTCTCCCATCCAAACATACAGGGCTTGATTTTACTACCTAGACTAAGCTCTTTAGGATTAAGCTTATCATCTAAAATTAATTATGCATGTGGTCATAAGGTTTTGGACATATGCATTACACAAAATAAGCATCCCTCCTAATTTTCATATACTGTCTTGTGATGAGTCTCTGACAAAATGAATAAATGTTATTTGAATTGACAGTCTCTGAACAATTATCAGAGGCTGGTAAATAGTTTTTAACACTACTAGTATTCAAGAAATTCAAAAATATTAAATTATTTGCTGTCCTCTTCGCATTTTACCTGAGATCTTATTTTTATTTTTGTCATGACTTCTAGGTGTATTTTAAAGAGGACTTTTTTTAAAGAGGGCCTAGTTTGGTTTGAAGTCTGAATCGTTGCTTTTCAGAAGTATGTTTCTTCTGATATTTTATTTCCCATTCCTATACCATTTTGACATCTGTCATACACAGTGACTCCAAGGCTCTTCCTGGGAATTGCTGCAAAAAAAATCATAAAGCATGAAAGCAAATTCTTCTATTCCTGCCTTCTTCCTCATCTTGCAAAAGCTCCTTTCTTTCTGGTATAGCTGCAAGATGCTGGTTTTACACCAGCATAAGTTTCCCAGTGCTGATGTGGGTCATGTCCAAAATGACATGTACAATTCTAGCTGCACATAATGGCATGAGCCAGTCTTGGCATCTCTCTTATTTTTTAGGCTTCTTGAATTTCTTTCCAGTTTTAAATATGCAATTTTGTGCCCACAGCTCTTTGAATTTGAATGTTGGAAGGATGTAAATGAACCTACTGAAGATATGTCTTAGATGATAACAATTTGTTAGAAGACTCAGTTCTGTCAAGGAAAGCCCAGACTGTTTGGTTTGCCTGCCACATTCACTATCTTTAATTGCCTGGTGGCCTCAATTATGTACCATGATACTGAAGGTACCAAATCATCTAACAATGTCAGAAACTGAGGTACTCTTCTTATACTCCTTTGCATTTACAATTCTTTTGTGTCCTTTTATTTTATAAAAACACTGTGGAGCAGCAGATACATCACCTAGCCCATAGAAAAATGAGTTCCTGATGTGTTTAGAACATGATTATTTTTTCTTTTTTTTCACTCAAGTACTTTCCACAGTTGTAAGCATATCTTCTGAGCCAACATCAGGACTTTCATTTTACAATCTAATTCTGTGAACCATTCCTAGCCATTCTTTTAATTGCTGTATCAATGACTTTTGTTTATTTCTCTGGTCAGTCAGTTGGTTGTTTTATTTGGAAAGCCGCCTAAGGTATAGCCCATAAAATATTAGGCTCAATTTCTGGTGCATCATGATTAATTGTGAATTGCTATTTTTTTCTTTTTTTTTCTTTATTATTTCATTGGCCAATTTTTCTATACTACACACACTTTATCTATATGATCTACAGTGCATTTATGTATCTAACCTACATAAGATTTTCTGTGGTAATGAGTTATGTAATTTACCTGTGTGTAAATTTCATTGTTTGTTTGTTTAAAAGCTGTCCTTGCTGCCCCAATATTCCTTAGTTCTTGATAAATTATAAATAAGGAATGACCATTGCCTAATCAGCTTATTTGCATCATTCATTCATTCATCATAGCATAATATTTTCCATGGCTGTCAAATCTTTTACTACTTCAGATATCTGTTTTCCTAGCTTAAGGACTATAGCCTGGTCAGCCTTTCCCTTTGTGGAAGCCATCACATCTTTTGGGCCTCCCTTTCTTGCTCTTTGTAGGTCTGTTCTACGTCTACTGAATTCCTGCTGAGATTCAGTTATCCGGACTCTATGCTGTGGATGGGTCCACAGTGGCATATAAAAGTCTTTGCATATTATTATTTCTACAAGTGTATGTAAGCAGGCATGCACAGGAGAAGTAGAATAACATGCACAGGAAATTTATGCAGTATGATAAAGCAGTACAAACAGACTATGACTATTTGACTATGGAGACCAATCACAGAACCACAGAATGGTTAAGGTTGGAAGGGACCTCTAGAGATGATCTAGTCCAGACCACCAGCTCAAGCAGGGACACCTGGAGTATGTGGCACAGAGTGGCGTCCAGGCAGGTTTTGAAGATCTCCAGAGAAGGAGACTCCACAGCCTCCCTCGGCAGCCTCTTCCACTGCTGTTACCCTCATAGTAAAGAAGTCCTTACTCACCTGGAGATGGAACTTCCTGTACCTCAGCTTATGCCCATTTCCCCTTGTCCTATCACTGGTCACGACTGAAAAAAGCTTAGTCCCCTCTTCCTTACAATCTTCCTTCATGTATTTATACATGTTAATAAGATCACCTCTCAGCCTTCTCTTCTCCAAGCTGAAGAAGCCCAACTCACGCAGTCCCTTAATCATCTTTGCTGCTCTCCTCTGGAGCCTCTCTAGAAGCTCCACGTCCCTCTTATATTGGGAAGCCCAGAACTGCACACAATACTCCAAGTGCAACCTCACCAGAGCTGAGTAGAGGGTCAGAATCCCCTCCCTTGACCTGCTGGCAACACTCCTCCTGATGCAGGCCAGAATCCCATTGGCCTTCTTGGCCGCGAGGGCACACTACTGAGTCATAGTTAACTTGATGTCAACCAGGACTCCCAGGTCCCTCTCCATGGAGCTGCTGTCCAGCAGGTCAACTCCGAATCTGTACTGATGTCTGAGGTTATTCCTCCTCAGGTGCAGGACCCTAAACTTGCCCTTATTGAACCTCATGAGGTTCCTCTCTGCCCAACTCACCAGCCTGTCCAGGTCCCTCTGAATGGCAGCACAGCCCTCTGGAGTGTTGGCCACTCCACCCAACTTGGTATCACCTGCAAACTTGCTCAGGGTGCGCTCTGTGCCCTCATCCAACTCATTGACAAACAAGTTAAACAACACTGGTCCCACTAGTGACCCCTGGGGGACACCACTGGCTACAGGCCTTCAACTACACTCAGTCCCATTTATCACAACCCTCTGAGCTCTGCCATCCAGAGAGTTCTCAATCCACTCACTCTCCACCCATCCAGTCCACAAGTCTGGAGCTTTCCTATGAGGATATTATGGGAGATAGTGTCAAAAGCCTTGTTGAAGTCAAGGTAGAAAACAATCCATGGCTCTTCCCCCGTCTATCTGGCCATTCATCTCATCATAGAAGGCTATGAGTTTCATCAAACATGACTTCCTCTTAGTGAATCCATGCTGACTGCCTATGATCACCTCCTTTTCCTTCACATGTCTAGACATGGTATACCAGAGATATCTAACTAAGTCTACCAATCTGTAATTTCCCGGCTCCTCCCTCTTGACCTGTGGAAGGTCTTCCTCTCCTGTGTTTCTCTCTTTCATACCTGAACTCTGTAGTTCTTGGGGACTACTCTTAGCAGTAAAGACAGAAGAAAGAAGGCATTTAGTAACTCTGCCTTCTCTGCATCCTCCGTCAACAAGGCACCTTCCCCATTCAAGCAGCGGGCAAGCATTTTCCCTAGCCTTCCTCTTGCTGCTGATGTATTTATAGAAGCCCTTCCTGTTGTACCTGACATCCCTTGCTAACTCTCATTCCAGACAGGCCTAGGCCTTCCTTGTTGCACCCCTACATTCTCTAACAATGTACCTATAGTCTTCCCATGTGGTCTGACTCTTCTTCCACATGATGTATGCTCGTGTCTTGTCTTTAAGTTTACCCATGTGTACAGATCTCCTCTTCTCCTTACTCAACTTGCCTCTTGTAGGAATGCACCAATGCTGAGCTTGGAGAAAGCAGTGTTTGAATGTTAGCCAGCTCTCCTGGAACCCATTTTCTTCTAGGACTCTGACCCTGCGGACTGCTCCAAGCAGCTCCCTGAGGAGGTCATAGTTGGCTCTCTTGAAGTCCAGATTTCTAATCCTACTTCTTGCCCAGTTTCCTCCATGCAGGATCATGAATTCCGACATATTGTGGACACTGCAGCCAAGGCTACCCCTAACCTTTGCATTTCCCACTAGACTGTCTCTGTTTGTTAGTATGAGGTCTAGCAGCATCCCTGCCCTGTTTGGTTCATCACCTACCTGCATCCAGAAGTTATCTGCGCTGTTCTGCAGGAATCGCCTGGACTGTCTCTTCCTGGCTGTGTAATTATCCCAGCAGGCATCATGGGCCTTGAAGTCCCCCCTAAGGACCACGGCCTGTAATTGGAGGGCTTCTTACAGCTGCCTATAGAAGGCCTCATGCACTCCATCTTCCTGGTCAGGAAGCCTATAGTAAGCTCCCACAACAGTGAGAGCCTGCCCTTTAATCCTCACCCACAGGTTCTTGACCCACGCTCCATCCTCCCGTAGGCAGAACTGTATATATTCTAGCCTTTACGGACAATGTGAAGCTGGTTGTTGGTTAAGAAGTGAAGTAAACAATTCCCAGATGACTGATAAGGAAGGAAATGAAGCAAACAACTCTCAGCGTCTGATAAGGAACTTTGAAGGAGGATTAACACAAGTTGAATTCACATGAAAAGTTGCAGACATCCAATAAGATTGTTAGCTTGCACACATCCCATCTGTTATTACACCAATGAGAAACTTCTGAGCAGCACGTGACCACGGCAATTTAGTATGTTAAGAGCTATCATGGCTTTAATAAACGGCATTCACTTGATTGCATTGATCATGTAGTGTTGTCTATTTGATCTTCCACTACACGGCACCTCACCACCAGCAGTCCTTCTTTCTACTCTTTGACCAAGACGCAGTCTCTTGGTTGGATACAATGGACTGTGAAATCCAAGGGCAGGGTTTATGCTAGCTGGGCTTCCTATTGGAGAGATTTTACAAGATTCTGGCCACAAATTGCATACTAGCCCTGTGAATTGTTATAGCCTTTTCTTAATCCTGGAAGACTAAGATGGTACTAATTCCCCAAATTTCTTGTAGATCAATATATTATAAACCTTCGGTCAAAATGTGCCTCAAATTTTTGACCCTTTCTTCCACCATTTATACTTTCTTTTCAGACACCCTAAGCCCTTTTTCAGTCCCTTCCAAAACTGAGCAACTTCACCGTGCCTTCGTCCACCACACCGTGCTTTTACCCTGATAGCAGCAAGTCATCCACATGCTATGACAACCAACTCCGCTGTCTGAGATAAATTGCTTTGATATTTTCTGCAAGGCTTTTTCAAATAGGAGTAGTGTGGTGCCTCCATGTGTCGTTGTGGGATGACTTTCCATGTCAATCCTTTGGATGTTTTTCCTCCCTCCTCTTGTTCCCATTCAAAGGCCTGCTCTCAGCAGGGACTCAATAATAGGCTATAACCCTTTCCTTCCCTCTCCTAAAATAAGATATTTTTATTTTAAAGACTACCTGACCTGAAAATAATTTGGTTCCATGCCCAGTTTTCCATTGAGGAAAAGAAGAACAATCCAGAGAGGCTTCTGTTAGTTGATTCTTATTCACTAGTGCAAGATCTTTGTGATAACATTACCCCTTACTAACTGTAGCAATTATTACAAAGATGAGCGGACCGATTAGTAACTAACAACTGGCAAATAGTGGAGCTTGCTTGTCCCAGAAAAAAAGCAAAGAAAGATAAAATAAACAGTAAAGCATTATTTCACCCTGTGTATATAGGAGACTCTCAACTTTATAAGGAGTTACCATTACTGCCCACCCTGGCTACCCTTTTACTATTACTGCACATCCTTGGCATTCTTTACTTTATCATTACTTTTACTGCCTCTGGCACCATCTTACTTACCTGTGCAATTTCAGAGGTTTTTTTTTTTTTTTTTTTTTTTTTTTTTAATCCCATTGGACCTAGTAATCCTTTCCACTAGACATTGGCAGTACCTAGGGGTCCTTTCCTTGACCTAGTCCTTTCCACCAGACTATCTGAGGACGTCTCTCCACCCATCCGCCAGTCTTACGCACAGATTCACCTGATCCCCTGCTCATCTGTCTGCAGACAGTTTTGGAAACTCAATCAGTCATTCAGTGCCAGCTAACATCAAAGAGATTCAATCACTGAAAATTTTTGCGAGGTGCACTATTGACCCTAGTTGTGTGGAAAACCTTGCTGTCAAGAACGAAGTGTCCAAAAAGGAGACAGAGGAGTCCCAAAACTTTATTTGAATAAAGGAAGAGTCCATTGAGGCATAACCCTGTGGAGTCTCTCAAATTACATGAAGGCACAGTCTCCTTTTATCCTAATTTAATATCCTATCCAACTGAGGTAGGACCTCTTCTTTTCCCCACTAAGGTACTCAGAAATTACAGACTTTTCAGCCTGCCTAAAATATGTTGCTTCTTGATGTGTTTCCCTCTCTGGTCAGTCATTTATTGATAAGGAGCTCTTTGCCCCTTTTCTGTTTTCCCCAAGGTGCAGTCAGCTGCACCCAATCTCATATGCACAGCATGACCTCTGTGCCTGTGGTTCCTAGTTCCCCTCGATAAAAAGTTGCAGTAATTCCCTTAGTTGTAAAGGCACAGACTCCTTTTTTTGCTCAAATTTAATTGAGAAGCTAGAAAGAATGAATGTCCAAAGTACAAACCTAATAATTTCCCTTAGAATTGTTACCTAATATAAACAGCACCTTTAGCTCCTTTGGAACCTTTGGAATTTGAACACCTTTAGAGAGAGGGGATAAAAATGAAGAAAATGCTTGAAATTGAGAGAAGTAGAATCTTATTTTATTATTATTATTATTTGTTTAAAATAAAAAAGGTCAGATGCTCAGATAGAACAATTTATTATAAATAAAAATGGATAAATTGGTTCAGGGTCACTGAAATTTATTTATACTTATTTATTTTATCTTATTTATTTTATCAATTATCTGCAGTCAGTCATCTTCTAGCTGTTACCTAATAATGATTCATCTGCTTTTTTGTGATAGATATGTGGTAGTCAACACATATTTCACTTTAAATCTGACCACTGTTCGCTGTTTAGGTATAGATGAACAAAATTCCTAATTAGTGAGGTTTAATGCTCTTAGAACTAAAATAATAATAATCATAACAATAATCATAACAATGTGTCAGATAATACACAATAATGTATTTTCCCTGTCCTCCTATATCTTTGTAAATGTACTGAAAGTCAAGATTTATAGAGGTGAAAATATGCTTCAGAAAACATATAAATAGCATATAAAGAATTCAGAATAGGACATAAAATGAAGGCAAAAGTTAGAAAATGTAGAAGATTTTTTTCATAATCACAACTTTCAGTTAGGACTTTTAAGCCCTTCTGAAAATATGGCTATTTCTAGGCCAGTAGAAAGTCCTGGGATGCATATACTGGAAATAAAAATATACTAAAAATCATAACAAATATTTCTCAGAGAAGAAAAAACTTAGTATATAAGAAAAATATTTTAAAGGAAAGTGTTTTGGGTAGGATATATGTAATCTGATGTTCTCTGCTGAAAGGAATGAGTATGTTGGACCTGTTTAGCCTGGAGAAGAGAAGGTTGAGAGGGGATCTAATTAATAAATACGTGCAAATACCTGAAGGGTAAATGTAGGGAGGAAGGAACCAAACTATTCTCAGAAGTGGCTTAATGATAGGACAAGGGGCAATGAGTATAAGTTGAAACACAGGAAGTTCCATCTGCATATGAGGAAGAACTTCACTGTGATGGTGACAAAGCCCTGGAACAGGCTGCCCCGGAGAGATTGTGGAGTCTCCTTCTCTGGAAGTCTTCAAAACCCACCTGCATGTGATCCTGTGCCATGTGCTATAGGTATCCCTGCTGGAGCAGGGGGGTTGGACTAGATAATCTCTACAGGTCCCTTCCACCTCAACCATTCTGTGTGTGTGTGTGTGTGTATGTCTGTGTGCGTGTGTATGTGTGTGATTTCATTGTCATTTCTTAGGACTGTTAATATCTGAATGGATTCTTCGTTAGTGTGTATATTATACACCTCAAATACATTTGTGCAAGAGGATTAGGGCCTCTCTCCTCACATGTAGATATAAAATAATATATCATTTATGTATCCCAATCTTCCTGGGTATCTTGGCATGCAGTATAATATAAAGAACCAAATAAAGAGTCCATCTAAATTTTGCTATAGGAGGAAAGACTTTGAAAATGCAACTTAAAATTCCTCTAGATTTGATGACTTCATAAAGGTTCCAAAAGGAACAGCACTGACTTTGAAATGGTAAAGTCTCTAAAACACAAGCAGATTAACACAATGTGAGTTCCATGCATTGTCAATGTCCCACTTGTAGCTAAAGCCTGTTATTCTACCTCCTAGTTACAGTGTGCAAGGACTTTATTTCTTTCTTCTCAGAAATAACCTTTCCACACTAAAAGGCTGCCATTACATCTGCTGTCTCTTCTCTAAGCTAAATACCCCCAAATATTTTCATATTTCCTTGTAGACCTTGTCTTTTAGACTTCTGATATTTCTTACTACTGTGCATTGGACTTTTTCCAGTTGCTCTCCATTCTTTTCTGAACAATGAATATTTATTTTCTATTACCAGCAACCAAGAGCAAACAAGAAAGAAAACGGCAACAAATCAATGCATCAAATACTTGCATGTCATCCTCTACACAACAGAAAAACTAAGGAAAGAAGATTATAGAGGTCTAGCATTTACTTGGACTAGTCCTGCCATGTAACTACTTGTACAGCAAGAAGCCTTTCATAAAGGAACAGCGTGATCCAAATTTCTAAAAGTATTAAAGAACAGTATAATTTTCATTCACAGAATTACTGCTTTTGTGGAGCTAAAGAAGAACCATTGAGCAGAGAGATAGATTCTTTTTTTCTATTTTTTGCCTGTGGCAAAACATTTCTGTATTAATTCATTGATGTTTATAAAGTAACAGAAGAGAATTAACAGTATCCAAGGATGAACAACAATGGAAAAGGGTCCCTGTTCAGGGTGGCAGGACAACACTTTTCCGGCCCATCTCACCCTCTCCAGTGACCATATCCAATATGTATGAGGCCCTGGACTTTGGGTAGCAGTTAGACGAGGACGTCAACCAAGGCCCGTCTAGGGGGCAGTCTGCAGAGAGAGCATAGGCTCCACGCCCTGAGGCTGCTCCCCCTGAGGGAAAAAGGAGCCTCCAGAAGAAGCAGCGGGTGATTGTTACAGGTGACTCCCTGCTGCAGGGCACAGAGGCTCCGATCTGCAGACCTGACCCCTTATCCAGGGAGGTCTGCTGCTTGCCAGGGGCTCGAATAAGGGATGTTACAAAGAGGTTCTAAGGTCCTCAGAGAATTTGTATTTGAAGAAAGTAGAAACAGAAAGCACAAAGATCCTCCAAAGGCAAAAACAAACAAAACCTTTTAAAAGAGGCAGTTGCTGGTCAGTTTTTTCACTGTTCTGAATTGATAACTGAATTCTCACAGATTTTATTTAGTATAGTAGGGGAAACACTTAACAGTTATTATTTTGAGGGCCAAAGTTTAAATTAGTAATCTTTTTGATGTTACTTTTAAGAAACTTTTTGGAGACACTTGCAGGCTTCTGTGTGTGTAGCAGTTGACAGTCAAAAGCTTGAGATATGTAGCAATAGTTACAGAAACACATGAATAAGGACAGTAGCTTGGTTCATATAAAAGCTTAGCTTGTTATTGTTTTTGTTGTTGTTGAGATTGGAAGGGACTTATACAGATCATCTAGTCCAACCTTCCTGCTCAGCAGGGACACCTAGAGCATGTGGCATCGGGTGACATCCAGGTGGGTTTTGAAGACCTCCAGAGAAGGAGACTCCACAACCTTCCTGGGCAGCCTGTTGCACTGCTCTGTCACCCTCACTGTAAAGAAGTTCCCCCTCACCTGCAGGTGGAACCTCCTGTGCTTCAGCTTGCACCCATTACCCCTTGTCCTATCACTGGCCACCACTGAGAAGAATTTGGCCCCTTCTTCCCTACATTCCCCTTTCAAAAACTTATTCATGTTAATTATATTCCCTCTCAGCCTTATCTGCTCCAAGTTAAACAGGCCCAACTCACGCAGTCTCTCCTCATATGAGAGATATTCCAGTCCCTTAATCATCTTTGTTGCCCTCCGCTGGACCCTCTCTAGAAGCTCCACATCCCTCTTATACTGGGAAGCACAGAACTGCACACAGTACTCTAGGTGCGGCTCACCAGAACTGAGTAGAGGGGCAGAATCACTTCCCTCGACCTACTGTCAACACTCCTCCTGATGCACCCCAGGATCCCATTGACCTTCTTGGCCACGAGGGCACACTGCTGATTCATGGTTAATTTGATGTCAACCAGGACTCCTAGGTCCCTCTCTGCAGAGCTTCTCTCCAGCAGGGAAGGAAGCAAGTTTTGAAGCTAGCAAGGCTATGCCAGTGTATTTCCAGTGAGTTTAATATTAGCAACTTAAATTACTCATCTTGTTGAAACTGAAATGACATTACTAGCCACATTGTCTCCTTGAGATCTTTTTTTTTTGTCTATTTTTTGTTTTGTTTTTAGTAATTTTTATGTTTACTCAACAAAAGAAATGAGATGTCCTTCAGAATGTAGCAATTCCAACAGCACTCTACTTCTAGAACATGCTAGCAGCTAGCAGCAGATTAAAAATGAGAAGTGATATGCCACTGCCTTACATTAATAATTGCTTAACCCCTGTTATTACACTGGTACCTGAATTTGAGGAGTGAAGGATGTAGTCACTTTACAGTATGGATTCCCAAGTGCCTTCTATACCAGACAGAATTCCTGATCTTGATGTGCCCTTGGGGTCATTCTAGAGAAGCATCAGCATTGGAGCTTCACAAGAATTCCCAACGTCTTCAAACCTTTATAGCAAAGAAAAGGTGGCTCAAGCAACCTGTTGTGGAGCTCACCAGCTCATAGCTGTATTCTGACATTATATTTTGACACTTGTTTGTAGTGTCTCTTTCAGTTCAAGGCTTAGGTAGCTTAGTTCTTTAAATGCCCAATTGATTTGTCCAAAGTTGATCAAGAAAGAATTTCTATTTTTCAATGCTTCAGAACATTGAGTATTTCTGGGTTACTACAGACTTTCAAACTACTGAAAATTTTTCCTTTAGAATCTGCTTGTGAGTGCCTGGATTTCTCCTTTTCCTTCTTCCCCATTACATATTATCATAGGAGGAGTATTCTGGCCTGAGGAAGAAATTTTGATTTTTCCTGGGAGTAAAATGCCTGTCATATTATTACTGCATCTGGTTTCCTTCACTGGAGAAACACTCCATACCCAAATCCTGCTCCCTGGATCCTCACACTTACAACCCCAAGAAGATATTCTCTCTGTCTTCATATTTCTTACTCAAATCAATAGGGATTTCTTCTTGTTAATGAACCATTCCCATCCCAATGCAGAACTGTCAAACTTAATAACATTTTTGTCTGTGACTGTGTGGTACAAAGCTCTTAAATAGTCAACTCTTTTTTAATGTCTAAGCAGTGTTTTTTCCCAGTTACTTACAAATATAGAAGATGTGAGGACCACTGGTAAATTCAGTCCCATATTTGTGCATAAAAGTTCTTGCAGCTGTAAGAGCAAATATACATCAGGATAAGTACAATATCACAATATTGCCTTTTTTTTTTCTTTTAATTGTCTTCTAGTTGAGCTTTCAGATTGAGAAAGACCATTTCTGTATGTGCATTCGTCTATTTGTATGTACAAATTTAGAACATTAGGTTGTAAAGTTTTCCCCCTCTTAAATACAAATGGCATATTGAACTATAAGTCAGAGGAAGTTACCCAGGAGAAAAAGATTTCTACTTTTTTTCTAACTTTCTTGGGATTAAAAAATAGGGACTTTGGCTGTGTATAAAAGGAAAAGCTGCAAGACATTCACAGAAGAATCTAATTATATCTAAACCACAAGTTAATATGAGAGGACAGTAACCTCACTGAAAAACACCAAGAAAATAGCTGGGGATTTTTAAAAAGCAGTCAAATAGCACTCCCTTAAATTTCATTCCAATTTAATGTAATTATCCAGATTTAGCTTACCAGATAGACACAGTCATCGTCAACTGTAGATATTGTTTTTATTGAACTGAAAGTTAGTAAAAGTTAATTGACTTTAAGTAATAATTAAAAGCAAGAAGACACTGTTAAATGATCTATTAAATCTGTTAAATATTGAAATGAATATATGAATGAATGATTGAGCCTTTTGACTTTCTTTTCATCTCTTTCGGTATCATGACTTCTTATATTAAAAGTATCACACATTTTGAAAAAGCACCCAGCAACTTGCTAGTAAGTAACAGCCCTTTTTCAGTTGCTTCACTTAATTCAGTAGCCAATCTGCTACAGGATAACTTCCCTAGGCAGCTTGTTCCAATGCTTGACTACTCTTTCTGACAAAAAATTCTTCCTGATGTCTAGCCTGAACCTCCCCTGGTGTTACTTGAGGACATTTTCTCTTGTAATATCTGTAGTTATTCTGAAGATCGATCTCCACCTCACTACAACCTCCTTTTAGGTAGTTTTAGAGAACAATAAGACCTCCCCTGGGTCTCCTCCAGACTAAATAACCCAGCTCCTTCAGCCACTCCTCCTAAGGTCTGTGCTCCAGACCTTTCACTGGCTTTGCTGCCTTTCTTTGGACACACTCCAACACCTCAATATCCTTCCCCCAGTGAGAAGTCCCAAACTGAATACAGTATTCGAAGTGCAGCCTCCCCAGCACCCAGTGCAGGGGGAGGATTGCTTCCCTGGTCCTGTTGGCTACACCGTTCCTGATACAAGCTAGGATGTCATTGGCTTTCTTGGTCACCAGGGCTCACTGCTGGCTCATGTTCAGCCCTGTCACATCCTCTAAAGGGTGGGGAAACTCCTTGGCCCTCCTCTTCTTGCTAATGTATTTGTAGAAATATTTTTTGTTATCTTTGTGTCTTTGTTGTGGCAAGGTTGAGTTCCATTCAAGCTTTTGCCTTTCTGATTTCCTCCGTGCATACCCTAACAACTACCTTGTTCTCTTAAGAAGGAACCATACTTGTTAAAAGGAAACATATTCTAATTCAGAGTATAAAAATGAGACAAGAGTACAAAGGAAAGTCTTTATATGATTTTTTTAGAATATATATCTGGCATCTTAACCTTTAAGTTATTCACAGATCCACACAGGGTGTATAGAGTTTATGTATGGATGAATAATGCTTGTCAAGTGAAAATTTTGAGAAATACAGACCTTTCTACAAAAATTATTCTACAAAACTTTATCTAGTATGATAAGATTTTGAGAGAAATGTAATTTTCTTTTTTAAAATTATTATTTTGGAGAAGTACATAAACTGTTGATGTCTTAAAAAAATTATACATTTACAGATGCATATACGTATGCCTACGCATATGAGTCCTGAATGCAGTTTATAAGAGAAGCAAAATATTTCCTTCATTAAAAGGTAGTATATAGTAAAGAAGTAGTGTTTGGATTTAGAAATAAGTTTTAGGGAAAAAAAAAAGCACAGACATTTGAGTTGAAAAATAAATATAAATTACTTCACAGAAACTGTATACAAGTTAACCATATTATAGTGAGTCTATCTGCTTGGCTAATAGAATAAATCCCCGTTGTCTAAGCAAACTAAATCCCCTTTAGGCTTCCCTTTTAGTCTCTTTAATAAGGAATTATGTGAGTTAATCATCCTCACACTTTCTGATTTAATCATCCTCACACTTTCTGATTTATGTTTATGTTTTCATTTTCTTTTAACAATGACTATTTTAAGTGAGTTAAATCAATATTCAGATGACTTTATCTATCTAACAGAAGTGCTATAATCTATGGAAAGAAACAAGCCTCCTGAGAAGCCACTTTCAGAACTTCAGGCCTTCTTTGAGACATATTGGTAAAGTCTCAGACTTACTTTATAACATGTTGAATCCTTCTGAATTACTTTTTTTCCCCAGGTAATCTCTTTATTCTTCACAGTGTTTACACATTTTCTTTTTTAACTTGAGTTAACACATTTGAAAGTCTACTACTCCTGTCTTTCCCTAGTTCAGTATCATTATCAGCAACATTTTCTTAGCTGTATATTGGGAGAATAAGGCTGCAAAAAGGACTCAATGTTTTGCTCAGTTTTATCTTGTGTCTTCAGGCAGGATAAGCTATGCTTATGCCCTTCTTGACAGAAGGTGTTCTATCTTACGCAGAAAGATATCCAGGATGTCCTGTGATTAAGACATTCACATAAGAACAAAAGCCAATTGTAGATTCTTGTTTGTCATCAGGTAGGCCTCTCAGAATATCTTGCCTTAGAAGATGTGTCAAATGTTCTCCTTTTAAAAATGCATTGGATTAAGGCAGATTGATCTTTCTATTGCAATAATCACTGATTGCACACACTCTGATGGGTAATTTCTTTATTGTCTGACTCACAAACAGAAGTTGCTTGGCTATGGAAATGAGTTGTAGGAGAGTTGAGCTTTGTTGTTTTTTTGTTTTTTGGTTTTTTTTTGTAAGGTGCATTTTGTGCCATGTTCCTATTCTACCTCTCTCCTCTCGTTCACCAGTAGGTGTTGATGTTTCCCTCTCCCCTTTATGCCAGCCTCCACAAATCATCAGATTTGTCAGATAGTCATCCTTGGGCTTTCTCTCAATATTTACTCCTTTCTCCTAGTAGTATTTTAGTTTATTCTGTGCTGTGTGTGCTGTGGTGTTTACAGGGAAGTTGGCGTGCCAATCTGGCTGCTATACTATGCTATACAAATCAACATTACTGCACTGCTTCCTTAAGGCAGTATTTTCTATTTCTTTCTTTTTATATATATTTTTATTATACTGAAACAATAAGACTAGAGAGAGCTGCATTTATACAATCTATTCTTGTTCTATAATTTGAGCTCCATCTAGTGCAACAAAATAAAAGAACTTCAGTAAAAGTATTGATGAAATCTGACAAAACTTTTCAAGCTGTCTACATTTTGACTACTTTTTATGTTCAGAAAATGATCAGAAGATTCCATTTTTAACCAGCTACAGAATAGCTTATGTTTCCTGTTTTAGTTTTGAATATACAGAAATATATGGAAAATTATCATAAAACATCCTCATTTCTTTAAGTAACCTACTATCACAGCATATTTTCTTCCCTATTAAGACATGCTGGCATTTTAAGAAGTATAGAAAAGCTCCTGATCTATGAACTCACCACAATTTCTTCTATTTGCCGTTTCTAATATCTCTTCTCACTATCTCTTTTCTACAGCATTTGGGGTCATTCTTCAGGTTAAGAATGGAAGCACTCAGTTCTTACAGTGGTTTATAGAACAGGAATGTTTTCTTACAGTCCGGTCAGTAGAGTGAAATAAAAGGTCCAAGATATTGACTCATAGTATAGCTCACATCTTGGAGCTATAGGAAGTGTCCACAAAGGCACTATTTTTTTTTTAAATTCTCTCTGCTTCGAGTAGGACTCTGCTACTTACAGAATCAATATCTAAATGCATTCTGTGGCTGCTTGTACTTTAAGATTCTTTCCGTGATTGTTTGAATGGAAATGCTATTAATGTTGCATTTATTTCAATTGTTAAGAGTCAAAAGCAGTCTTCGTTTTGCACTTGGTTGAACATGTTGTCAGAACCTATTAAGTATTAGTAGTTAATAGTAAGCACAAAAATTAATCTATGTTTGCACAACTCCCTACGTAGCAATGTGAAATGAATTTCCACTAAAAGATGTAGCTGTGCCTTGTATTAAAGTGTAAATTTATTACAGTAAAGCGTGAGGAATTCACAAATCATCTTGCAAACAATATGGTTAAGGATTCATAGCACATTGGTGCTACAGCGTTTTGTGAAACAATTCTTTAAAACGATAAGGATGTTGACACTGCAAAGAGGAGCAATGCACATTATATCTCATCTAGAGTTTTATATGACAGTGAGTCAGAAAAGTTTACACAATTTGAGATTTTTATTCTAAGGTTTCTATGCATGTGGTGTTCTGATTTCTTTCAGCTGCCCAAATACCTTAAAGAAGCAATGTCATAAAACTTCAGCAGCATTAAAGAGCTATAGATTTTTTCTTGGCAAATTGAAGAGGATGTCTGAAATTTATTGGCAAATTATAGAAGTAAAATTTGCCTCCCACAGTGGAATACTATTCTTAGACAGTTAAGGGGAGAGACATTAAAATATAAATGTATGTCCTTAGTGCTTAGGAACTTCAGTATGTAACACCTTTTAATTAAAAGAATTTATGTGGTAAAATTCTTGAAGAGCATAGGAAATGGATTCGGCAGTGATTGCAAACTTCTGCATCCTGTAAACCTTGCTCTCATGGAATTTATAAATTCCATAGAGTGGAAATTCCAGAGTGTAAATATAAATGCCTATATATGTATTTACACAAATATATGTATATGTATATATATGTACATACAGAAATGTGTATAAATTCCAGAGTGCCACCCTGTTACCCCATTAGAAGTAGTCACTGTTCAAATGTATAAGAAAAGACCACTGAGCTTTGTCGAGGTTGTAATCAGAATTGACAAAAAAAAAAAAAAAAAAATTACTGTCAAATTCTCTTGCTAACTAAAGAAAAGGCATGTCTTTTTCAAAAATTAAATGTTTCCATGGCACTTAAAATCTAAACTAATCCTCTCAACTTTCCTTTGTGTAATGCCAACATTTTGAGATTTTATTAGAGGCTCTTATATTCTCTTAGGATACAAGAGTCTCTTGGGATACATTTTCCATCATTTTACAGTATCTAACAGATATCTTGTCTATTGTTAGCTAGATAGGTTCCTCTCGGAGATGGTTACCCCAAGGAGAAGGAGACTATTTGCAGGGTGGACAAATAGCCAATTTTACTGTCAAAAGATTTTCTCTTTTATCCTGTTACACTTGACTGAATCGCGCCCTTGACCAATCATGGTTGTTCATACTCTCCTTTTGTCCCTATCTTGTCACTTGTCTCCAGGGCTGACATCCAATCATTGATCAACTCACAGTTTCGTTTCTGCCTCTGAGTCTCATTTCTGGTTTTCTTCGTCATGACCCAGTTTAGTCTGGCTGCATCAGCAATTACTGCATACACTTGTGCTGCATCAGCAGTTTACTGCATACACTTATCTGTTAATGGGCCCAACAGATTCCTCTTTAGGTCAAAGGAGTGGTGATAGCCGCTAGTGGTGATAGTGGTTGACAGTTCCTCCCTACCTTTTTTTTTGTCAAAAATTAAGCTTTCTAATTGTCCTTTCAACCTAGAAGCTATCAGTTTTCATTAAAAGTTACTTTTTTATCTAACATAATACAGTTGCATTTACAAAGTTAAGTGCAAATGGACTTAGTCAAAAGGAGGCATTAGCTGTGAAATTGTGAGAGTGCTTAGATTGTGACAGAAGATTTTTTGAAGTCATGTGTAACAGCACTTCACTACTTAATGAAAAGAAATGGATTCATCAAGAGATTGGTGATGTTGGTGATCGTAATGATACTCAGAAGTTATTTTAGCAGGAGGATTGTTAACTGCAAGGTAATAGCATATAAAAGATAAGCAAATTTTTTAAATGAAAGATTGTATGAAAGAATTTTGAAACGGAATATGAATTCTTTTCTAAATGTGTGCTCAAAGTTTAAGTGTGATCATGTGCTTAGATATATAGGCAATGCTAAAACTGATTTGGAGCATGTTAGCAAATCATTAGGGGAATAGCAGAATCACAATTGTACTATCAATCTGTTTTTCCTACATTTTGTGCATGTTAGTTTTGCTGAACTGCATTTTGAACTGCCAACCAGGTTGATTGTGCTTTTGTAAAGGATAGACTTTTTTTTATTGTCACTCAGAAGATTTATTTTGTTTTATTTTGTTTCTAGTCATAAAGACAAACTTTTCCTTGTAGCTAGTCATCATTTGGGCATCTGAAATATTCACTAAGGAGGCAAGCATTTTCTGATTTTTAAGTGCCCTAGTCTTTTTCTCTCAATCAGATTGTGGCCAGTGGTTCCAAAGAATCTTGACCACAATCATTCTAATACTGTGCTAAGGCTTCTGCTATGGGAGGAATGTCTCACAGGCAATGAGGAGGAAACAAAACTGCGAAGAGAAGTCCCGGAGAAATCTGATGTATGCCAGCTGAACATTCAGCCCATAGGACCAGTCTGGACCGGGAAGGAACACCATCAAGGCAACCATGGATATCTCACACCAGAGAACAAAGAGCAAGCAGAAATGAGTAGTGGAAGAAGACATGCAAGACTTGCAAGACATGAAGAGCATCAGAAACAAATGATTATACACACAATTGCAACTGTGTGCCACTTATCACCTCTCCAAAGGAGCGTAACAAGGCATCAAAGCCTTGTCCATTATAAACTTCCTATTCTGGCCCAGTGATGGCAATTTAAAAGAGTGACTGAAGATTTCCCCTATCAAAGTCTTTATATCACATTGAATGGCTTCACTCACAGTTTGTGGGTCATGTTTTTTGAATAGTAGAACATGACCATTGAACAGGCCTACAGAATTTTGCAGCTGCTGGCTGTGAGGGTCTTTATGCAGAGGAAAGTGAAGCAATGGAGCACAAGTGCAATTTCTTACAGCAAAATCGATTGTCAACATGGACATAATGGCACATTTGGAAGAAAACACAAATTCTCAGCAGGAGGTCTGAGACTTAAGTGTTAATTAAGAGATGAATTGCAGCCTAAAAATAATAAAAACAAAGGCAAGCAGGTTCCAAACTGAGACTGTAATTTTGAATCAACATTAGTGTAACATTGTCTACGCAAAAAGTTATATTTAATATCACCTTTAACAGCCGCATGCTTGCCACTCAGGAAGCTTTAGAGAGATTCATTTTTCTTTTAAAATAGGAATAGAAACTGCTAGCTTTAAACTTATATTCAGTGTAACCATCTTCAATAGAGATGGGTAATGGAATCAAAAATTACTGCTTATTTCACACTATAGAAATCATAATATAAATATGGTAGCAACTTTTGCAAGCACATGGGTTAGTTTTGCATCTGCATATAACACAGCTATATGGATCTATATATAATCATATTATTGAAAGTGGAATTATGTTTGTAATAAGACTGGTAACTCATGAACATATTTTCCAAAGGAAAATGATGCGAACTATTACAAATAAACTGTCAAACTGTGTTCTTCTAGAAATACTAACATTTGCATATGAATTCTGTGTGAACTATAGATTGTTACAGTTTGATTCTCATTGAAGAAAGGAGAACTGAGAAATTAACTTAACTGAGAAATTGCAGGGAGCTCCTAAAAGCTCTGAAATAATGCGAAAGTGAGGATAATTCTGTTTTTCCTGTGCCTTTTCCATTGAGGCAGATTTCATCCATGCTGTTTTTGCTGTTTTTCTGCAGGGTTTTTTTTTTGGTTTTTTTTTTGTTTTTTTTTTTTTTTTGTGAGCACATTTTCTGCATGTCTTCTTTCTGCATTTATGGCTTCTATGTCCATTTCTTTGTCATTATCAATGCACAGAATCCTAAGTTTATTACAGACCTCCCTATGTTATGATGATCAATTAAGACATAAATAAGTTACTTTGAATGATTATTAAGGAGGAGCTCCTGGGGGTTGTTTTTCTAGGTGGCATTACCAATACTGATCTTCACTTTGTTTCCTGTTATAACTAAAGAGGTCTTCCATATATTAGCATTTGCAACTGTTTGTGTTGCTGAAACTAATAAATCCTACAAGCAGAATAATTAGAAATTCACTAATTATTTACAGGTATTACGATACAAATTATTATTATTTAACATTAAATCATCTTCAAAAGGCTTTAACATGGAATGCTGTAATGCATACATGATTTGGTTCTTTTCACTGATACAAGAATCTATCCTTATTCTGTCATGTGGAAGAAAGAAAGGTATATGTATAGAGAATCACAGAATCACAGAATCTTCAAGGTTGGAAGGGACCTCTAGAGATCATCTAGTCCAACCTTCCTGCTCAGGCAGGCACACCTAGACCATGTGGCACAGGGTGGCATCCAGGCCAGTTTTGAAGACCTCCAGAGAAGGAGACTCCACAACCTTCCTGGGCAGCCTGTTGCACTGCTCTGTCACCCTCACTGTAAAGAAGTTCCCCCTCACCTGCAGGTGGAACCTCATGTGCTTAAGCTTGCACCCATTACCCCTTGTTCTGTCACCGGCCACCACTGAAAAAAGCTTGGCCTCCTCTTCCCTACAATCCCCCTTCATGTATTTATAGATGTTAATAAGATCCCCTCAGCCTTCTCTTCTCCAAGCTGTACAGGCCCAACTCACGCAGTCTCTCCTCATATGAGAGATGTTCTAGTCCCTTAATCATCTTTGTTGCCCTCTCTAGAAGCTCCACGTCTCTCTCATACTGGGGAGCCCAGAATTGCACACAGTACTCTAGGTGCGGCCTCACCGGAGCTGAGTAGAGGGGCAGGATCACCTCCCTTGACCTGCTGTCAACACTCCTCCTGATGCAGGCCAGAATCCCATTGGCCTTCTCGGCCACGAGGGCACACGGCTGACTCATGGTTAACTTGGTGTCAACCAGGACTCCCAAGTCCCTCTCTGCAGAGCTGC
>JAUBOD010000871.1:1856144-1870709 GCA_032353885.1 Nothura maculosa
CTTCCTTCCTTCCGTCCTTCCTTCCGTCCTTCCTTCCTTCCTTCCTTCCTTCCTTCCTCCCTCTCTTTATTTTCCTCTCTTTCTCCCTCCCTCTCTCCTTTTTACCCTGCCTCCCTCCTTCTCTTCTTTTCTCCCTCTCTTTCTCCTGCCCTACCTCCTTTTCTTCCTTCCCTATCTATCTCCCTCATTCCTTATTTCTGTGTTTTTGTCTTTCTCTTTTTCTTTTGTCTTCCTGTCCTTCATTCTTCTGAGAACTGAAATATTTACTCTAAAAACAGAACAGAAAGGAAGTAAACTAATTTTTTTTTCTCTTCCATTTTTTCTCGCAAGACAGGAAATATCATATCTTCATTTACCATTTTTTCTGAAGCTTTTCTATTAATTAGTTTATGCAATGAACATATACTTCCATCCTTTTATTTACAAATGATAAATAAGAATATATTGATTCCTTTCGTGGAGTTAAAATTCAAACGTTGCCAGAACGAAGTAATTTATACTAAAGAGAGATTACTTGACTCTCACCATTTATAGCAAGAGAATAGAGATTATGTTAATGGTAACCATGGTTTAGTGAAACTGAAACTAGTTTTGTAGAGCAACACAAACTTCTTCTGTCCCTAAATCATTACAAAAAAAAAAAAAAAAAAAAAAAAGGCATGTTTTGTCTTTTGGACTGGATATTTTTTTCTTTCAAGTGCTGTTTCAAGTGCATAAATTGTCTTTTTTCCTTTTTTGTATAAAAAATGTATAAATCCCCCAATAAGAAGGCAAAGAAGAGGAAGATAAGTGTTACATCTTGATAGGAGCACATATACAGTATTGAGAAAAATTGACTGAGCAACAGGCTTGCAAAAGAGAATGATAATGTGAGTTAATATTGTTATCTTTCCAGAAAAAAAAAAGAAGGAATTGTCATAGAGCTGTCATATGAAAGCTATCCTTCTGTTCTTCTCTATAGGAATATAACCTTATCTGGTAGATAGTGTTGCGTTCCGGACAGAAAAAAGTTTGATAAATGTTTATATCAGTTGGCAAGAATCTAAATGAGGATCTTGGATTATTAGAGGACCAGAACACTTGACTTGTGAAAGAAGTTTGAAAGAGCAGAGTTTGTTTAGTCTAGAAAAGGGAACAATGCGGAGACACACGATAACCGCCATTGTGAATAGGACAGGATATGATCTATTTGATTTGTCTCAGAAGAATTAGGATGGGCATTAGGAAGAAGCTGTCTAATGGTACAATACTGAATTGCTTGATTAGCTTGCTACAGAAAGCTGTGAAGTCCTTTCACCAGCACCATTCAGACAAACTTTTGCCAAGTGCATTTATGTTTGGTTATATGTAATCCAGCTGGGATAGCAGTAAGGATCATCTCTTAAAGTCTGTGACAACCTGCCTTTCATTTCAATTACATTAACGGATCAGTTTGTCATCATTCAGAATCATATTTTGAAATGTTTTAAATTATTTCTAAAAATAATGCTGCCTAATCTTTTCTTTCCTCACATACAATATGTGAGGTACACAATATCATTATCCTGACAGGTTAATATTTTATGTCCAGGAACTTTTGAAGTTATATTAGCTTTAAAATTCTCCATTTGTAGTAGCTATGTACTATGCAATATTTATTTTTAAATAATAGAGCAATTTTGCCATATTTTATATCCTAAATACAGAACTTGTGGATGTATGTTTCTATTCAATCATCACATTGATTGTTGTGGTTGTGGAGATACTTTGTTTCCTTTGGAATATAACATCTTGACAAAATCTACCCTTTTTGTCTGTTGTTTGTATTATTTTTTCATTTTCTTTTATGTGGTGTTTATGTGGTGGTGGTGGTGATGTTTTCAGATGGAAAGGTTTGGGGAAAGATGTGCTAGAAACATAGAACAGAGTTATAGGAAAAATTATTCAATGGTATACATGTCTTTTTACTTTTTAATTGAGATAAATGATTGTGGGATATTTTTAACAGGCTTATTTGTGGCATTCTTTAGAAAGACAATGGTATTTAATATATTGATGCTAGTGTAGTAATAATTGCATAGACAATTTGAAAGGAAGCTCATAGGTTTCAAATTTGTCAGATATCACTCATTAAACATGTGATGGTTGTAGGTAAGACAAACTGGATATATTTTGCTTAGGAAAACAAGGCTTTACCATGTGCTCACAAATATTAAAGGCAAGTAATGATACTGTTGCAATATTTGGTAGTGGTGTACACAATTTCCCTGATGTACCTCCGAGAGACAGAGGGTGGTTTTAAGAGTTAGTTCACATGATAAGATTTGCAAAGAAAGAACTTGCCACATCTTATATACAAATTACTCAAGAGATTTTTAAGAAATACTGTTAACTCCTTGGAGACCAGTTTGTTTGGATATGGTGTTTTTTCCTTTTTTTCCACTTCTCAGGAACAAATAAGGCTCTATGATTTTAGCAATGATGCAAGAAAAATATGTGATCATGTCTGAAATCTGTGATGAAGTGTAATGTGGAATCTCTTGTCAGTTTTCAGAGCATTCTTTGTTATCCAGATACATACAGTCTTTGTTGTATGAGATTGGTACAGCTTCTGTTTTATTGCTGTTTTCATTATTAATTCATAATTGATGCTTGAGAGTTGAATTGTTTTCTCTAGGCGAAGAAGACAACATATTTACATGCTTACATATTTGACAACATGTATACTTCGCTGTGTATTACATTGTGACTTTTTTTGTTTGTTTGAAACAGCCATTATATTCCTTTTTTGATACGATTTTCCTGAGCCTGATTTGATGTCATTTTGTTGTCATTGATCTGATGATATAGTCTTTTAAGAAAGTCCATGCTACAAGAGATGCTGGAGATTCCAGCATCCTGTTTTAGAGAATACATTCATATGCATGCTTTCCTGCTGGAGTTGTCTCACTGAATATATTAGTAATTTAAATTCTATTAATGAGAATAATAGGTCAATCTTGTAGCTCATGTGTGAATAAAAAGACAATAACCTAAGTAAGTGCATGAGCTCTGCCAAGTTCTGATAACATGCCAAACAGATGGCAGAAAAGCCTATCAGAAAAGTGATGGTGAGACCTTGAGTGCTTTTCCCCAAACCAGAAGGTAGGTAGAAGTCTTGTGGAGGCAGGACAGGTCTGCTTCACTAAGATTTACAGATACTTAACTCACTGAAGAAATGACACACTGGCAAAAAAATAGATCATGGGCCATTTATTCACTTGAAGATACTGGAGGTTCCACCCTGTGAGCACTTTCAGGTACTTCTTTGCAAAGACTATAAAGGACAGAGTCTAGCAGTGATGAGCAGGGATTGAGAATGACATCTGATCAACTCTTCTATCCATACAGTGAATATCTCTCCAGTCCCCTTCACCTGAGACACTAGGCTAAGGTAACTAACTCCCCATGAGTCTGAGAGTCCCCTATACATTCAGGCTATAAGCATGCTCAATTGCAGCTCCTTATAATGTTAAGAGTACATTCAGGGTGTGAATCACTAGCATTTTCATCTCCTTGCAAGGTTGAGAGGCACCTGTACACACAGGGTGAAGTAGCAAGCTACAGCATTTTATCTTCTCTTTCTCATTCTTTTGCCTTTTTCACTATTTTCACTTATTGCTAATTACTGATTGGTAAACTCATCCCTATAACCATCTCATCAGTTAATAGTAGATATCGCAAACAAAGATATTGCACTGGTGAATAAAAAAATCAGCTAACTAAAGCCCCTCTGAATAATTTTACTATCTCTTTTAAGAGCTTAAATGGATAGCAGGACGGTACATCGAAGGTGACAGAAGCCATCTGGGCATAGAAAAGAGCTAAAGTAAGTGACATGGTTATGGTCTCTCTCCCTTGATATATCCCTCAGTGGTGAGGCTGATCACTCTCATTTCTTCTCAGATGGAAAGTTCTGCAGTCTTTGTTCCAGTACATATTTTTTCTTCCAGAATCAGCAGGATTAAACAAATACTGAGACCTCTGCTATGTTAATAAAAATGGAAATTTTTGTCTTCCAGATCTCTCCAACTGATACTTGTTGCCAGTTTAGGGGAAGATGCTCTGGAAAATTAGCAGCAGATAATAACTTTATTCTGGAAAAATAATCAATTATATGATGCATTAGCTATTTTATGTATGTGCAATTTGAAATGCTTTGTGATGTACAAAAACACTTTCCACACTGGAAACAAAGACAATCCAAAGTGTAGTCTTGTGCTAGCCAGTCACGGTTCCATTGTTATTTTTAGGAGCTGTTCAACTTTGAAAAAAGAAATTCATTGCCACTGTATGAAAAGAAATGTATATAAACAAGCATATCATTAGAATTCCATAGTAGGATATCAGTTCCCTATGAAGATCTTCAAAGTGATATCTAAGTATTCTTTATATTTAAGTATTCATTATATAAGGAATTTCTTTAACTAATTCTTTAATTATTTATTTCTTACTAATTATTGTTAATAATAATTATTAAGTTATTAATTCTTTAATTCTTAAATGAATTCTTTCTTAAATTAGTAATAGGCACATTGTGATAGTTCCGTAAGATATTTGTTGTTTGGTTGCCAATGACTGTAGAAACTGCTTAAACAAATAAATGTTTGAGTCAGGATATGGAATAAATCCCATAGTCTTTTACCAATTTATGCAAAATGTCATTAGATGAAAAGGTTCTAACCACTTCATATTTTTGTTGCTAAAACTGTGTTCTTCCATGCAATTCTTCACTGTTCTACAAAGGAATAAATGAAAAATTGCTGTTCTCTCATTTAGCTTACAGCACCTTTTGAAACTACTCATTTATTTTGTTCCAATTGTATTTTTTTATCAGAGTTGTGTGGTGGGATATGATTTTTGGGCTCTGTTAAAATAGAATTTGTAAAGGAATACCTGTACACGTTTGTTCTTAATATAATTCTAAATGTCTCAGTTAATTATAATCCTATTTTTATGACAAGTTTTCAACACAGAAAATCACAGCATAATTTTGTGACTGGAACAAGTAAAGAAAATGCATATATTACACATAAATTCAGAGTATTTTAAGACCTTGCAATGAATTCACACATGCATATATCCGTAATGAAAGAGCAGCTGTGAAGCATTAGACTTATTATTTCAGAACTGAAGCTTTAAAAGACATGCAACATGCAAAAACATGTTATCAGACTAAGATTTTTCTTGTCAATGTTCAGTATTTTCATTAGCTTAATATAGAATTTCTTGAATATGTTTCCACACAAAAACTATATTACTCTACTTATTTCATTTTAGCTTTTGTGATTTGCATGCTCTAATCACAGGCTTCTCAAATTATGTCGCTTACAAGCAATGTGCTGTCACTTTTTCTACAGTCATGTCTTCTGCCTAGCAGGGAAAAAAAAAAAAAAAAAAAAACCAACCCACCACCCTACTGGCTCCAGATCTCCTGATTTTATCATATAGTATAAGATATACCAACTTGCTAAGTAGTCTCTGTTGCAGAAACTCTTTCTATTTATAGTGAAATTAACCCTGCCTAGTTTCCTGTGGTTTCATTTCTCATGCTAATCTCTGGTGTGTTTTGTTTGATCACTAACAAAGGCTAAACTCACACTGCAGCCTTCCACTCATGAAGAACTAGTAGGGACTCTTGCTGCTCTACAACAGACCATTTTTCTAAAATATTTAAGAACTTATCATTTTTAGTTCTCTGGTCCCCTGGCAAATATCACTGGAATTTTAAGTTTAACCATTAATTAAAAGGTTTGGGTTTGGAGGAAAGGGAGGGGGAAAATGGAAGAAAGAAAAAACAAATCACAGAATCACAGAATAGTTAGGGTTGGAAGGGACCTCTAGAGATCATCTAATCCAACGCCCCTGCTCCATCAGGGAAACCTACAACATGTGGCACAAGGTGTCATTCAGGCAGATTTTGAAGATCTCCAAAGATGCAGACTCCACAAACTCCTTGGGCAGTTTGTTCCAGGGCTCTGTCAAATTCACAGGAAAGAAGTTCTTCCTCATAGGGAGATTAATTTTCTTGGTTTTCAATTTGTACACTTTACCTCTTATCTTGTTGCTGACCTCTACCAAGAAGAATTTGGCCTCGTCTTCTTTACATTCTACCTTCAGGTATTTGCACATATTGATAAGATCCCTTCTCAATCTTCTCTTTTCAAGGCTAAACAGGCCCAGCTCACTTAGCCTTTCCTCATATGAGAGATGCTCCAGTCCTTTAAATATCTTTTTTGCTCTACACTGGACCCTCTCTACAATTTTCCTATCGCTCTTCTCCTGAAGAGCCCAGACCTGCATACAGTACTGCAGGTGCAACCTCACCAGAGCTGAGTAGAGGGAAGGCATCATCTCCTTTGATATGCTGGCAACATTCCTCCTAATGCAGGCCTGGATCCCACTGGCTTTTCAAACGCCAAACTCTTTTCCAGGTAAGCCAAATTGTAGGAACTGAAAATTAAGTGGATATATGGCACAAAATTTATGTTGTTTTGCAACAAGATGTTGTAAAGATATTATTGGGGAACATCTCTGACGTAAGCATCTCAGGTTCTTCTAACTATTCTCCTTCCGTATTTTATCTTGGGCTCCTGGATAATAGTTATTTATTTATTTATTTATTTAGACAGAGGAGAGAGTAGGAGGATTCTCTTTTTCAGGAAGTATTTTTTACTCATTGGTTCTCACTCACTGGCAGTGTGCAATCTATTTGCTGATGCTTTTTGAGTCTGTGGAAACTTAGGAGAATACTAATGGCCCAAGATGGCCTGAGAATGCCATCTTCCTGGTCAAATCATCTAAATTATTGTCAAAAATGTAGTAACTTTTCGAAGCTAGAAAACTGTGCGTCTGCTGCTCACCTTCACTGTCTATGTCCCTTCCTCCTCTACTTCCTTCCTTTAATATGATATAGTCATTGATGATGTCTTTACTTCTTCCAAGGAACCAATGGCAATTAGCAGGATAATAGTCTTATTTTTGTACACAAATGCTTCTAAATACTAATATTCAAGCACATCTTGATTCCTGCATGCAACCCCAACTACCTACATGGATAACTCTTCCTCTTTCAAACACCCAGAGAAAACTGTGCACTTTTTCAAAGACTTGCCAGGAATATATTGATCTAAGCAAACAAATACAAATGGAGACTAGAAAAAAAGCGACATTTTAGTGTATAGACCTGAGGCTTTGCTTCAGTTTCTACAAAGGAGTAACTTGCAAAATACCAATCTATGTTTTAAATTAATTTTTAATGCATCAGAGCAGGAGTCTGTTTGGCTCTAAGGCACTGGTTTCCAGTTTCTGCCCGTGGAGAGTCTATTGAAACTTATATTTAGTTAATGTTCTGTTGCAGATTACGTAAAATTCAAAAGTATACAAGAGAAAACAATAGTTGACTCACAGCCTTTATCTAGCTTTATCTAGCTTCAGGAACAAAGTGTCAGCCTCAAGGTAAGACTGTATACAGCTGCCCAGCTTTGTTTGAACCAAGGCCTCAGTTCATTCAAAAAAATGTGTAGTAGAGTGATATACCTTAGCTTAAAATGCTTAATTGTTCTGAACATCCAGTGCAGGAAAACTCCAAATCAAGTGAATTTTACCATCATTTATGAATAGCATAGAAAAATTTAAAAAAGTAGGAGGGAGCAGCTGCACTTCAAATTCTCTTTAGTATCAAATTCATCAAATAGCTTGCAGTTGTTAATTCAGTTGATTGATGGTAGGACTAAATATATACGCAGTAGAAAGGACTTTCATTACGAAGCTCAAAGTTAAAGCAATGATGAGTTCATCCAGCTCCCTGTGGCAGGATTCCAGACAGCAAACATAATGACAAGAAATAATGCTGTATTTTCGCATTACTCTATTGAATGAGGGTCCTATAAGTCTTTATGTGGAGTAGGTAAAGTAGACTTTCTTCTTGGTGCAACTACTGAGACATTTCAGCACTTAAAATTTAGAATTTAGAATTTCGACAAGAGACAACAGATATCTTTGAACTGATGATATTCTTACAGTCCTTTATAAAGAGAGCAGGAATATACTTGGAAAGAAATGGATAAATCTTGGTGACTTTTTTTTGATGAAATGTAAATTTTATGTAATTTTTTTATGTTAATTGACTTTTATGATTGTCTTTCTTACTCATAATTGTTTGATGAACTAGTGGGAAAATTTTCACCATCTTACCTGCATATCTGCTAAGTTTTTATGTAACTGTTTCTGATTATTCTAAATGTTTGTGTTTTTTTTTCCTCTTTTTTAAATTATTGTTGCACTGCTGGGCACTTAGTTTGTATGGTAATTTGTATGGTATTTTTTCTTTGAGCAAGGAATGCTACTATTTATCAGAAAATTGGTAATCCAAGCAGAGATTTCTTAGTTTTATTTGTGGAATGACTTACAGAAATCACAGCATTTCAGTTTTCATCATCTTTTCTGCTTAGCAGCTCTTCTGACATTTGTTGCTTAGGTTGTGACAGCCTTGAGCATGATTCACAAATCTGAATTTCTGGTTGTTCTCCAAAGCTTAAGTTGTTCTCACCACAGAGCATCTTATTGGTTAAAACTGCTTAATTTTCCTCTTCTATGTACCCATATCAGTGCGTATACTGAGTACCACAGCACTACAATGCATATTGTAGCTAAGAAGATAAATGCTGTCACTAAGTATGGATGGAAGTGCATGAAGAGAGAGAATGAAGAGAATGAAATCAAGGCTATTTTGAATATTCTGATGATGTAATATTTTTACAGGTCTCTCTCGGCCTTCCACCAATAACCCTTGAATTAATCAGCCAAAAATATTTCTGTTTAAGCAAGGCTGTTGCAATGATTTCCCAGCTGCCTAGTACCTGAAATATATTCTCATATTGCATTGTGGAAATCTTTCAAATTTGTTTGAACCTTTGAAATTCTGTGCAGTAGAATAATTTCACTATATATATGGCAAATTATCACAGAAAAAAATTTAAAAAGGATTAATTTTTACTCATTTAGAATTCACAGAGTCATATCCTCATACCTTGCTTTATTTTTTCCACAACATCATAGACTCTAATGCTCATAACTGCAAAGACTTTAGATATCAGCTACTAAATTTTACAGGTGTTACAGAAAAGTAAATATACTACATACTTGTGTATACTATAGAGCAAAATAAATAGGTAATTTTTCTGATTTAGATGATGCATAGTCAAGGGTCACATATGAAACTTCTCCAAGAGCTACATAAGAAGTGACTGTCAATTGGGAGGCTTTGATTTTGTCAGATGTATCCTTGAATTTTGAATCAAATGGATTTTGAATCAAAATGAATTTTGAATTTTGAATCAAATGGAGTTAAATTTCTAACATTGATGAAAATTTTAGATGCTTACAATTCTTTGAGTTCTTTCAAAAGCTTAAAAGATGAAGGTACTTCTTAGGTAGGATGGCTAGATGTTTTAACATAACTATCACAATTTAAACAAGAAAAAATGAACAGAGGAAGCAAAGTATAAAGTGGCTGCTGAGCTCAGTTGAATCATTCAAAATAATAGCTCCACTTGGTAAAAAAAATGTAGTAATTGGGTCCATTTTTCTAACTATAGTCACAGATTAGTAAGACTGAAAGAATATCCGCACTAAACATTCATTACCAAGCACTACACATCACATATTGTAAAGCACGTTGGTACCTTATAACACACAGGCCAAAAGCCCAGACTGTGACTTGCCATAAGAAAATCAAAGGCAGACTCATTTTTTTAATTCCTGAAATAAAATGGTATTTGTGAGATGAAATTGTCCAGATGTATCACGAAAGCCAAGAATGGGATATATATTTATGTAAAAAAAATGATAAATCATGAAACCTGTCATTTGTAAGAGAAACTTTGTCTTACTTTAGAAGGAAAACTGTATCAATGTACTGTGTCAAGCTCACATGCTAGAACACAGCAAGTTTAAAGCATGAGAAGAGATGAGGCAGATGTTGACCGCATGTGGAACACGGAAGAGAAATTCTGAATAAAATCAATGACTCTTTGTGGAATTCACAAAAAAAGTATATACGGCAAAAAAAGGGAGTATAAGTAGAAAATAAACTGTAAATTATATGAACTCACAAAAAGTCTATAATTTAGGAATGAACTCATGAAAAGTTCATAATTTAGGAATTTATATATTCAAATTGGAGACTTCTTTGCTTCCATGCTTTCTTTATGTCTTTCCAGAGCAATATGAAGTAACCAGAATGTTACAAACCAAGATGATACTATGCTTGGAGGAGATCTTTAAGAGGAGTACAGAGTGGAAAGTGTAATTAATGCTGTTGCAAGCTCTTCAAATGAACAATTCTGTATTTCCAAAAATATCTTAGGAGCACATTTCTCCGTTAAATAAGACAGAGCAGGCAGAGGTAGACATTAGTAAAACGACTACTATAATTGGAGTAAATGGGTAGAGGAATTGATAAAGTGTTCTCAGAAATTGCCACTCTGAAGTAGTTCAAAACCAGACATATGAAGATATTTAAATATGGTGGGAATCAGATTCTCTTACTGAAGAGTTTTTTTTCTTTTTTTTCCAGCACTATCTCTGACAAGCCTTTCCATCTGCAGTGCCTTAATGCACCATTCTTTAGAAAGGTATGAATCACTTTTATGCCCACATTTCTGTAGAAATAATTAAGCTATGCATCAGTACCCTCACAACTACCGATCTGCCTGCAGTAAAAGATGGCTACAAATTTTCTGCAGTTTTTTGGAAGTAATAATTAAATCATGTGCATAGTATTAAAACTTTCACAGAAATTGAAGATAGAAAAGATCTGCTATGGGTATTTTTGTCTATCCCCTTTCATTTTGCCATGCATTTTGTCTGCCTCTTTGATCAATTTGAATTGCTCTCTGCTTATTCAGGGTTTAAAAAAAAAGTATTTGATTTATTTGATTTAGGTGAAGTAGAAAATTATGCCTTTATCTCTGGAGAGGGACAATTTACCTCATTCAAGAAATTGTATAATCAATTTCATTTACCATTTACAGGTCTTCATTAACACCTAAGAATCAAGGGCACTTCAGAAAGCAGAAAGTTAATGGGATTGAAAATGAGATCAGGAGGGTCTCCTGAATGTCTTGTTTGCCCTGACAGTCTAGTAAATCTTTAGTTAGTCAAATGCTTCTGAAAGATGAAGCATATATGGAGGATTCATTTGAGACATATCACTCAAGTGCAGTTTAGACTGGTCTGTTGCTCTGCGATGGAACATAGGGTATGCAAGGCCAAGAGGGAGAAGACTGGTAAAACCAGCTTGTTAGAAGATGCCAGGTATCAAGGTTGCATAGCACCTCATACCAGTGGGAATGGAGATGCTCATCATTCTTCACTTCCATGGAGGCGTAAATGTTTCTGAAAGAAGAAATATTCCTCTAACATGACAGAGGATGTGAAATTCATGTCTTCCTAGAAGAATTTCTTTCTATCTTAAGCCTGTAAAACCTAAAGTGGTTCTGACTTTGCATAAATAAATATCTCTCATACCCCTGAAGTGTGAGTTGTCTATCTGAGACCTCTATCAGCTCTCTCAGGAACCTCTAACTTGCCTCTCCCAGGCATTGGCAAATGTCTTATTCAATAGCTAAATATTTATCTTTCCTTTTTTTTTTGCAAATAGATAAAAATCTTCTACTCAAGCCACAAATATAAAATTAGGTTTTCACTGAGGATGTCACAATACAGCTCAGTTTCTTTTAAAAGAGTTGGCACTATCCATCGTCAGAAATAGAACTTTGAGCTAAGAGGGATACAGATTTGACTTGATAGAGAGTTTGTAGACATCTCCTATCCCCTCATATACCTTGTCTTAAATCTTGACTCACAAATCCTTGACACAGGATCCTGTTCTTAGATTGATTTCCCAAACCTACTCCTTATATAGCTTAAACCAATATTTTTGGTGACATATCTCAGTAAGAATTCTGCCCAGCATTAGAGTCATATCTCCATTGCCCACTAAATGCCCACAGCAACCTTTAAAATGGCTCTGACTTGCTGGCCTTACAGAACTGGAACTATTTAGCCGTGTCAGCAGACCAATAGCTGTGGTTCAATAAGCTCTGTAGTGAAAGCTACATGGGCATGGCACTATCCTGCTTTGCTACTGGTATGTTGATTGCAGAACTGAGTTGAGTTGGCCTCTGTTGGGAGTGTGCTGTGAAATTTACAAGTTTCAGCATTTTCAAAACACTTTCCATTGGGCCCACATGAACTGAACATGAATTCATTCTGTTTACATTTCTTTTCAGAATATATGTTCTTCCTAGTATGAGAATTAATGTGTAAGCAAACAACCAAACAACCAAACATACTAATTCTCAGGGTATTGTTTCATTAGACTGTTTTTTATAAACGTAAAATTTCTTGGAAATGTGTCATTCACACTCATATTAACAAGTTGCCAGGTGAATAATGGGAACAAAAACAAAGAAGTAAAAAAAGATTATTTTGATATAGTTTGCTAGTAAATTTCCTCTGCTAAAGGCAGAGTAATGGAAAACTCTGTAAATTCCAAAGGAATTTTTTGATGAAAACAGAGAACAAATGCTACAAAAGATGTTCATCTGAAAGCATTTTCCTTTTTCTATTCACATCTTGGTATATACACAGAAGTCTACAATGTTAAAAGTAAAAACATTCCCTATAGCAGGGCCTGAAAGTGCTTAAGCCAATTTTCTTCAATTTCAGTAGACCTTCAAATAATTACTCAATTTTTTTTTGTCAGAATGCTAAACTTCATCCAAATTCTCAATTCACTTGTGTATTTTTCTCCTGATTCTTAGGGCTGCTTTAGCTCTGGTGGTTTCTTATAGGAGGTCCAAATGCATTGAGATAAATTGCAGGTGGGAATATCTAGCTATAGTGAGTTTCATTCCGTTCCCATTCTCTTCCAGTTTTGCATGCTGCATACTGCAGAAACAATGACCTTTTAAGAACTGCAAAAATACCTTTACATCTGGTCTGCAATTTTTGAACTTCTTTAACTTCACTCAGACTGAAAATACTAGAATGTTGCATAGATTTTTCAAGAGTTCTTTAGTCATTATAAAGATTATGAATGATCTGTGTAACATGTCTTTGCAAAAGCTGCGAACATGATCACTACTCTTATTATCCATTCCAGTTGGAGGCCTGTGACTAGTGCTGTCCCCCAGGGGTCACTACTGGGACCAGTGTTGTTCAACTTGTTCATCAATGACTTGGATGAAGTCTCAGAGTGACTCTTAGCAAGTTTGTGGATGATATCAAGCTGGGTGGAGTGGCTAATACTCTGGAGGGCTATGCTGTCTTCAGAGGGACCTGGACAGGCTGGAGAGCTGGGCAGAGAGGAATCTCGTGAGGTTAAAGAAGGAGAAGTGAAGGGTCCTGCACATGGAGTGGAATAAACCCAGGCATTAGTACAGAATATGAGTTGACCTGCTGGAGAGCAGCTCCACAGAGAGAGATTTGGGAGTCCTGGTTGACATCAAGTTAACCATGAGGCAACAATGTGCCCTTGTAGCCAAAAAGGCCAATGGGATCTTTACCTGCATGAGGAGGAGTGTTGTCAGAAGGTCAAGGGAGGTGATTCTGCCCCTCTCCTCAGCTCTGGTGAGGCCACACCTGGAATACTGTGTGTAGTTCTGGGCTCCCCAGTATAAGAGAGATGTGGAGATTCTAGAGAGGGTCCAGCAAAGGGCAACCCAGATGATTAAGAGCATCTATCGTACAGGGAAAGACTGAGTGAGTTGGGCCTGTTTTCCCTGGAGAAGGCTGAGAGGGGATCTGATTAATATATGCAAATACCTGAGGGGAGAATGTAGGGAGGAACGGGCCAAACTTTTCTCAGTGGTGGCGAGTATAGGAAAAGGGGTAATGAATACAAGCTGAAACATAAGAAGTTCCATCTGCATGTGAGGAAGAACTTCTTCCCCGTGAAGATGACAGAGCCCTGGAACAGCCTGTTCAGGGAGGTTGTGGAGTCTCCTTCTCTGGAAGTCTTCAGGACATACCTGAATGCCACCCTGTGCCACAAGTACTAAGTGTCCCTGCTGGAGCAGGGTGGTTGGACTAGTTGATCTCTAGAAGTCCCTTCCAACCTTAATGATTCTGTAATGTCTATTATGGCTGTTTGATCTTTGGTATTTAACAATAGGCATTGTCTACTGACTGACATAGTAGAAAGAAAGAAAAAATAAAGAATTTCCCCAGCACCACATTTTCTTAGGTGTCCAGTCATTTTTAAACAAAAAATTTCTTGCATTCTCTTCCCAACATAAAAAAGAATTATTTGGAATACACAAATTTTTATTTAATTCCTGAAGTATAGTAGACTCTGCTTAGAGACTGAGTTATTTTGGAAGAGATTATTGGATATATTTTTTTTTTCTTACCTATTTTTTCTTACCATTGATCATGGTTTAGAAAAAGAAGTCTTTTTTCCCCCGGAAAAGTGATGGAGCAGCTCATCCTGGCTGCTGTCTCCGGACACATGGAGGAGATGAAGGTGCTCAGGAGTAG
>JAUBOD010000871.1:1876311-1891239 GCA_032353885.1 Nothura maculosa
AAGAGAATATTATTCCCCCTTCTTCTGCTTAATAGCACAGGGAACCACTAAAACCTTCAGAGGTTGCAGAAAACAGCATCAGAATGTGTGGAAAGGCTATGCAACTTAGATAAACAAATATGTAGGCTGCAGAAACTATTCTCTGTTTTTAATGGTTGAATAATTTATTTTTCTAACAAATATTTACAAAAGTCGATAACCTTATAGAGGAGCTTTTTGTTATAGCAAACTTGCCTTCAGTATGCTTGACTTTCTGGGCCATTTCACAGGGCCAATATCTTGTTTTTTTTTGCAAAAAGCTTTGATTTGTGCTCCATATTTAAATGATTAGACCTGCTTATGTGGCATTGGAAAAGACCAATGCCACATGTGGCATTGGAAAAGACCAAAACACAGCAAAAGTTCATATATTAACATGAGCCTCAGATTTTTCTTTCAGTCTTATCAGACTCCTCCGCAAAAGGGAAAGAAAAAAAAAAGGTATTTATTGACATTTGTAAAGAAGAAAATTGCCTAGAATTATTGCAAGTAGAAGTCATTCATACGTTCTACTCCATTACACATTTTGCTGTACCTACACTTTGCTATTTTTAACTAAAAGAAATTAGAAGTTCTTATCCTTCCAGGAAAGTAATCTCATTTCTCTGATATTACTATGATGGGCATAATATAATAGGATAAGTGATAGATAGAGATGCATTTTTAAGTCACTTGAATCTGAATGTGGCAAGTATTAAAAAGCAACACTGAGTATATCATAACAAAACAGACTGTCAGCTCTTTGCAGGAAGAATGTATTACATCATGTATTGCCATATGATTTAGCAAGTGAGCATAGAGAAAGCAAGCATGAACCTTCTTTAGTGCAGAAGGTTTAGAGGAAGACTGGGATTTAAAAATTGAAAACTGAACTGAAAACTGAGCTGCCCAGTTGAGTGCTTCCAAAGCTAAACCTGGGGATTTTAAAGCTAACTGAAACTCTGTTTTAAGAAACACCGTTTGGAAGATCTGTGTAGGGTCTCCAAGTCAGAGCAATTGCATATTTGTGTCTGATTTCCAAGGCGGGAGTGGGGAGTGTGCACTAAGTAGGGGGAAGAGAGAAGGAGACAAAGAGGAATTAGTACAGGTATTGCAGCTACTCCTCATTAACCTTTCTAAACAGCGAATGGGAAGTCAATAAGCAAGTACATTCCAGAAGAAATTCAAAGTGGAAGTTGTAATAGGAAAGCTAAGTTGACAGGTCTGACAGGTTCTGGCAAGGTGTCAGAGCATTACCTAGAGAAAACACTGACTGCTGCAATGCTCAGACTTCAGATCTTTCTTCTACTGCTTGCTCCCACAAGCCCCACATTTTCTTCCCAGAAGAATAGTCACTTATTTCATCTGTGAGAATTTGATTGCTGAGATACATTCCCATTTAGGGGTGTATGGGAATGGAGTCATGCAGAAACTAGCAGCAGGGAGAAAACCTGAGAATCTTCATAAGGAGAAATTTATCGTTGCCATGAGGAAATATTAGTATACAAAAGAAAGAGAGCAAAGGTTAGATTCATACTGGAGGAGATGGCAAACTGTGCAATGATCTAGTATGTTACTTCAGTGGCCATTTTTAGTTTGTGGATTGCTGATTGCAGTGTGATTTCTGCTTTAGACTCAAGCAAATACTATTTTGACCTCACGCTCTGGCTAACTACATAAATAGTTGCATATTAAGAAGTTTGTTCAGTCACAAGAAAGATCACAGAATCATTAAGGTTGAAAGGGACCTCTAGAGATCAAGTAGTCCAACCCCTCTGCTCCAGCAGTGACACCTAGAATACATGGCACAGGGTCATACCCAGGAGGATTTGGAAGATCTCCAGAGAAGGAGACTCCACAATATCCCTGAGCAGCCTGTTCCAGGGCTCTGTAAAAATCAAAGTAAAGAAGTTCTTCCTCATATGGAAGCGGAACTTCCTGTGTTTCAGCTTATATCCGTTATCCCTTTTCCTATCACTGGCCAACACTGAGAAGAGTTTGACCTCTTCATCCCTACTGTCACCCTTCAGGTATTTGTACATGTTAATATGATCCCCTCTCAGCCTTCTCTTCTCCAGGCTAAATAGGACCAGAGTCTTTCTCTCCAGTCCCTTAAATATCTTTGTTGCTCTCCACTGCAACCTCTCTAAGAAGCTCTATATCTCTCTTGTGATAAGGAGCCCAGAACTGTACATTATACTCTGAGGTGTGGCCTCACCAGAGCTGAGAAAGGGGCAGAATCACCTCCCTTGACCTTCTGGCAACATTCCTCCTCATGCAGGTCACAGTCTCATTGGTCCTCTTGGCCACAAAGGCACACTTCTAAATCATGATTAACTTCTTGTCAACCAGGACTTCCAGCTGCCTCTCTGTAGAGCTGCTCTCCAGCAAGTCAACCCTAATTTGTACTGGTATCTGGTGTTGTTCCTCCCCAGATGCAGGACCTTGCATTTCTCTTTCTTTAACCTCATGAGGTTTCTCTCTGCCCAACTCTCCAGCCTATCCAGGTCCCTCTGAATGGCAGCATAGCCCTTGGAGTGTCGATCAGTCCAATCAGCTTGCTCAGGGTACACTCCATGCCATCATTCAAGTCATTGATGAAGTAGTTGAACAACACTGATCCCAGTAGTGACCCCTGGGGGCAGCACCAGCCACAGATTTTCGACTAGACTCAGCCCCATTTGTCAGCACCCTCTGAGCTCTGTCATTCAGCTAGTTCTCAATTCACTCATCCACCCGTGCAGTGCACATTTTCAGAGCTTCCATATGAGGATATTATGGGAGATGGTGTCAAAAGCTTTGTTGAAGTCAAGGTAGACAACATCCATGGCTCTCATCCAGCGTATCGTTCCATTGCAGAAGGGATCATCAAACATGACTTCCATTGGGGAATCCATGCTGAATATTCCTGATCACTGTCCTTTCCTTGACATGCCTAGATAGGCTCTCTAGGATGAGCTGCTCCATCACCTTTCCAGGAATGGAGGTATGGCTGATTAGCTCATCCTGGCTCCTCCCTCTTGCCCTTTTTGTAGACTGGAGTGATGTTGACTTTCTCCCAGGCCTCCAGCATGTCCAAAACTCTCCATGACCTCTCAAAGATGATGGAGAGCAGCTCAGTGTGGAAGAATTTCTTGTAGGAAATAGACATGTGAGCAATCCAGCCTTTATGGAAAATCTAAAGCTGATTAATAGTTAAGAAGTGAAGTAAACAACACCTGGATGTCTGATAAGGAAGGAAGTCTGATAAGGAAGGAAATGAAGTAAACGAAAGTAAAGTAAAGTAAATGAAGTAAAGTAAATGAAGGAAATAAAATCCCAGATATCTGATAAGGAACTTTGAAGGAGGATTCTTATTAACGCTAGCTGAATTCACGCGAGCAGCTGCAGGCATCCAATCATATTGTTAGCTTGTGCACGTGCTATCTGTCATTAGTCCAATGAGAAGCTTCTGAGTAGCATGTGGCCATGGCAATTTAGTATATTAAGAGCTATCATGGCTTTAATAAATGGCATTCACTTGATTACATTGTCGTGGTGTCCATTTGATCCTCCGCAACAGCTTAGCAATAACCCCCTCTACAGTTCCCTCAGCACTCCTGGGTGCATCTCATCTGGGCGCATAGATTTATGGGTGTCCAGTTTGCCTAAATAATCCCTAACCCAAATTTCCTTGATCAGTGGAAGGTCTTCCTATCTCCCATTTGTCTCTTTCATATTTGGACTCTGTAGTTCTTGGAGACTTAGCAGTAAAGAGAGAAGAAAAAAGCCATTTAGCAACTCTGCCTTCTCTGCATCCCCCATCAACAACGCATCTTCCATATTTAAGCAGCGGGCAAGCATTTTCCCTGGCCTTCCTCTTGCTGCTGATGTATTTATAGAAGCCCTTCCTGTTGTACCTGACATCCCTTGCTAACTCTCATTCCAGACAGGCCTAGGCCTTCCTTGTTGCACCCCTACATTCTCTAACAATGTACCTATAGTCTTCCCATGTGGTCTGACTCTTCTTCCACATGATGTATGCTCGTGTCTTGTCTTTAAGTTTACCCATGTGTACAGATCTCCTCTTCTCCTTACTCAACTTGCCTCTTGTAGGAATGCACCAATGCTGAGCTTGGAGAAAGCAGTGTTTGAATGTTAGCCAGCTCTCCTGGAACCCATTTTCTTCTAGGACTCTGACCCTGCGGACTGCTCCAAGCAGCTCCCTGAGGAGGTCATAGTTGGCTCTCTTGAAGTCCAGATTTCTAATCCTACTTCTTGCCCACGCAGGATCATGAATTCCGACATATTGTGGTCACCGCAGCCAAGGCTACCCCAAACCCTCGCATTTCCCACTAGACTGTCTCTGTTTGTTAGTATCAGGTCTAGCAGCACCCCTCCCCTTTTTGGTTCATCACCTACCTGCATCCAGAAGTTATCTGCGCTGTTCTGCAGGAATCACCTGGACTGTCTGTTCCTGGCTGTGTAATTATCCCAGCAGGCATCATGGGCCTTGAAGTCCCCCTAAGGACCACGGCCTGTAATTGGAGGGCTTCTTGCAGCTGCCTATAGAAGGCCTCATGCACTCCATCTTCCTGGTCAGGAGGCCTATAGTAAGCTCCCACAACAGTGAGAGCCTGCCCTTTAATCCTCACCCACAGGTTCTCGACCTACCTTCCATCCTCCCCTAGGCAGAGCTCCATATATTCTAGTTGCTGTCTCACGTAAAGAGCAACTCCACTGTCTCACCTTCCTAGCCTCTCCTTCCTGAAAAGCCTAAAGCCCTCCATGACCACCTTCCAGTCAAGAGAATTTTCCCACTATGTCTCAGAAATTACAATGAGATCATGGTCCTGCACACGCAATCATCAATTCTCCTTGTTTATTCTAAGAAATGTGTTTGGGCACTGTAGTAAAGTTAATCAAATTATGGTTACCAAACTTGAATCTCATTTAGACTATGTACACTTTATTCTACTTTTTTTTTACACTACAAAGGGTTCCATACCTCTAAATATAACCCTTTACAGATCCATATGTCTCCTTTTTAACTGAAATAGGAATGAGACACAGACTAATGTGTCTACGTTGTGCTGTGATAATGAACTCAAAACCTCGTTCACCAAGGACCAGTGTTATCCATAAGAGAGTGTTCTCCTGTCCTTGTAGGAGAACAGTGTCCCTGCAGAAAGCTCTTATTAACTGCACAAGAATACATGAAGATATATCATTGCTGCTGCTTTTCATGTCACCTCATTGTACAGCTTTTTGTGGAGATATTGATTGCTTCCTACGCTCCATCTTATAGGCTTGCTGAGGACATATGATGAATCCTGTAGTAACTAAAAATAGTCTCAAGTGTTCTGGATATAGACAAACTTGCACACAACTCTGTCCTGATGCAATAGGTAATGGGTTTGTAATAAAATGAAAGAATTTTTTCCTCCTCCATCTAAACATTCTGTAGAAAATTGAGGCAGCTTTTACTGTAGACAAAGAAAATACCATTAACCAGAAAAAGTGCTTTTATTGTGAGAAATAGCAAACTCCTCCTTATGGCAAATGCATTGAAATGTACACTGTTATCCAGAGGTTGGAATTACACCCTCCTCACAAAGAACAGCTGCATGAGCTGGTGGGAATGGTAAAGTTATGGCCTGAATCCAATTTGATAATACTCTCGGAAAAATGCAGGTTTTTTTGTTTTGTTTTGTTTTCTTTCAATATATATATACTTCCAAAATAAAATTTTGTCACTGGAATCTCAATCTCACAAGGTGCTGTCTATTTTGAATTTGATCCAAAAGTGCACTTAAGCACATACTTAACTCTGAGGACATAATTGGTCTTGCTATTTTCACTGATACTATGCTTAAAGTTAAGCATGTGATTAAATCCACTCTGCAAGAATGCTCAAACCTTTGTAGGATTAAACTGAGCTCTATGCTACACAAATGATCTTTTGTTCTATTTTGAATGACTAGAACAGGCAATAGAAAGAGTAAGTATCACTTTTTAAAGCATTCCACTGAACACAGAGATATTGTGCACAAAATTAACACCAAAACTATCATCACATTTTATTAGTAACATTCTAGCTAGGCAAATTAGATGATTCACATCTCTGAATGATGTCTCCCTTATCTTCTTACCTGGAATTCTTCATTGGTTCTGCTCTTTGACATTTCTACAATCAGTGCCACATTGTCTGCCAGTAGTGTCAGGGTAATGTTTGCACATGATCACCTTCAATGCTGTGAAGCTTTGTGCTTGAAATCTCTGTTAGCTCTGAGTAACCTACTGTGTCTATCTGGTACAACAAAATATGTTTTAGAGACACTAACTTGTGTTGTAGAATAAAGTAATCCTAGCAGTGTGATGTTCATGATCCAAGACTGAGCTTCATGTATTCCCACCATGAAGTTTCCACTTCTAATTTTTTCTCACGGAAAAATTAGCAGACTGAGTGAGATTACAAAGGTCTGCAATATGTCTCTGACAGACATGGACACTTAGGCAAAGAATATAAGAATGAGACCGGAGAATATTTATGTCCTTTTCACAAGAACTCGAGGCAGATATTTCCACGTGACGTTGATCAATACACTATGCAGTAATGCAAATGCAGATACTTTTCTCTGTAATACTTCCACTTCTGGTAACACAGGCAAAGTTGAAACCTGACATTTGTGGTGATAAAATATCAGAGGAATAGAAGGCAGAAGAAGAAATAATTTTTGCACATTGTTGAATTGCGCTTGTTGGAGCCGAGTCACTGAGCCATTCATGTTCAAGGAGTCATTCATGTTCATAAAAGGTTCAAGAAGCATTCTTAAATAATTAATACCATTAATTTTAATTTAAATAAGTTTTCTCCCTCAATCTTTTCTTCCTGTTTCTTCTCTCCATGTACCTTCCCATTCCAGATTCTCTCAATGCTCAATTTTGTCATTAAACTTTCATCATTAAACATTTTGTCATTAAATTCTGTTCCCAAGAATTACATTGTTGTTGTTGTTGTTTTTCTGTTTTATTGTTGGTTATAACTCTGCTTTTTAGAGTTATGCTATATAGTTCTTTCATTTGAAAACTCAGCAAATGAAGCTTTGAAAATTAGTTTTTCCATGCATTTCCATGCAAATGATAGAAAATTCAAGAGAACTCAGAAAAAATGAAACAAAAGAAAAATATAAAACAAAAATTCAAACAGCTAGATCTATTTTTTTCTACTTTTGTAAAATTTATTTGTTTAGAAGCTGGGAAATCAAATATGAAGTTGTTATTTCCAGCTTTTAGATCCTAAAAAGACTCCAGTAGAGCTTGAGAACATACTGTTATTTCCATGAGGACTGTTGCAATACTCACCATTTCTGCAGGCAAAGTCTGGAACTAATTTCTACTCATGATTCACCAGAACATCTGTTTTGTCGGGTTTGGAGATGAATTTATGAATGCTAAAAATAAATTCCTTGTAATTCCATCACATCTTACTTCCAAGGATATGACATTTGACAAATTTTAACTAAATGAACCTAGAAACACCTCAGCAAAGTCAATGTAATATTAGCAATACTTACAAAGGAATGAGATTATAATCCATATAGAGATGAAGGCTTTATATATATATTTGCATCCTTTCTTACAGATGTTGCAGGCAGCATTAAGGGACAAGTTCAGTGTGTCCAGAAGGCATATATTTTTTCTAAAATAATGAAATTTCTGTCTGAAGTTACCATCTAGACTAGTTATCATCTAGTTACCATCAGAGGTGGTAACATGGGATGGTTTTGTTATAGTATTTGTTTTGTTTTGTTTTGTTTATTATTTTGATTTTTTTTCTGTGTAGGACTAATGAAGAACACAGAAAGGATCAGCTTGATTCTGAGTAGCAAGCTTTTATAGAACTCAGACTTGGCAGGGATAAAGCCTTTGTCATAGCATTTGGCTGTCCGGCCATTTATAATGCCCTCATAAGGGATTGCTGCAGTTCATGTAGACATATTTTAACTAATATAAATATCACTACCATATGAAAACAATGTAATTTTTGCAGCATGGATTTCAACAGAGGCTGAATAAATTCATCTCTATACTTGAGTAGGTGATGCAATAGCTGTGAGGTGCTGTTAGGATGAAAACTAAGTTGAGTTTGTAGTTAACCTTTGACTGCACAGGTCCAAGCATGTTATACTGAGTGAAAAGTATTTTGCCTCAGAATTTGTGATCTTCTGTAGTATCTGAATTGTAGGAGGAGAAAATCTGTATTTACAAACAAACCTTGACAGCATATGGACGAATTCGCAGTGCGAGTTTTATAACACCGTGAAGTTAATAGGCAACAGTGCCACTGATGTGATTTTGCAGCATCTAGTCATGGAAGACTTATGGTTTTCATCATGTGGATGCACATTAAAATGAGATGTGGCCAAAAACACATCCCAGCAGGGGCATCCCAACTCTGAAGAGCCGTCTTTTCAATCTGGTGAATTATTGTCTTATTTCAATTGCAAGTCAGACTTGTAGTGATCATATCTAAAGATGTCAATTACTAGTCTGGACCAGCTGAAGCCTGGTGTTTACATTCATAGGCACCAGGTATTATTGCTTACTTGAAATATCAACTTGATTTGCTCATTTTCATGGAAGTGCATTTGCAAATATGGATCTATGCACACACATAAAAAGACAAGCAAGCATACAAAGAGGTAAAAAATAACAGGTTTTTCCTTTCTGAAGATCAGAACATTCGGATCTTGAAAGCAGAGTAAGATCCCTAGCTTGAGAAGTAAAAAATAATGAATAATAAATAAAAAAATGAATCACAGAATCATAGAATGTTTAAGGTTCAAAGAGACCTCAGAGGTCATTTAGTCCAACCCCCGTGCACATGCAGAGTTGTGTAGGGTACGTGACACAGGGCTGCATCCAAGCAAGTTCTGAAGATCTCCAAAGAAGGAGACTCCACAACCTCTCTGGGAAGCCTGTTCCAGTGCTCTGTCACCCTCACAGTGAAGAAATGCTTCCTTAAGTTCCTGTGGAACTTCCGATGCTTCAGTTTGAAGCCATTTTCTCTAGTCCTATCGCTGGCTACCACTGAAAAGAGACCAGCCTCATCCTCCTCACTGCCTCCCTTGAGGTATTTATATACACTGATCAGGTCCCCCCTCAGCCTTCTCTTCTCCAGGCTTTATAGGTCGAACTCTCAGCCTTTTGTTATAGGGCAGATGCTCCATGCCCTTGACCATTCCTTGTAGCCGTGTGCCGGACTCTCTCCAGCATCTCCACATCCCTCTTGTACTGGGGAGCCCAAAACTGGACACATTACTCCAGGTGTGGCCTTACCAGGGCTGAGTATATGGGGACGATCACCTCCTTTGATCTGCTGGAGATGTTCTTCTTAATGCACCCCAGGATCCCATTGGCCTTCTTGGCCACCAGGGCACACTGCTGACTCATCATCATCTTGTTGTCCATCCTGACACCCAGGTGCCTCTCTGTGGGACTACTCTCCAGCAGCTCAATCCCTAAGCTGTACTGGTATCCAGGGTTATTCCTCCCCAAGTGCAGGACCGTTCATGAGATTTCTAGCCATCCTGTCTTCCAGTCTGTTCATGTCCCTCTGGATTGCAGCACAGCCCTCAGGACTATCAGCTATTCCTCCCAGTTTGGTATCATCATCAAATCTGCTCAGGGAGCACTCCATCCCTTCATCTAGGTCATTAATGAGTAAATTGAACAGGACTAGACCAAGGAGTGACCCCTGGGGGACACCGCTAACTATGGGTGTCTAACTGGACTCTGCACCACTGACTACCACTCTCTGCGCCCTGCCATTGAGACACAAGCATAATTCATTGATGAATTCATTCAATGAATTCATTGAAACATAAGCATAATCTTTCTGGTTAGAATCTCTGAGGTGTAATTTCTCTGTAGGTCTAATAGTAAAAAGAAGTAAAAATCACTTTATTATTGAAGTCAGCAATTTTGATGCTGATTATTCAGGACAGAGAACTTATCTCCTGTGTAAGAAAATATCATTTTTATATAATCAATTTTCAGAATAGAATCACAGAATCTTCAAGGTTAGAAGGGACCTCTAGAGATTATCTAGTCCAACCTTACCGTTCAAGCAGGCACGCCTAGAGAATGTGGCACAGGGCGGCATCCAGGCGGGTTTTGAAGACCATTGAGCCAATTCCTAATCCACCTCCTCGTCCACTCATCTATCCCACACCTTCCGAGCTTGCCCAGGAGGATGCTGTGAGGTATGATGTCAAAAGTCTTGCTGAAGTCCAGATAGGCGACATCCACCATTCTGCCCTCATCTATCCAGCCACTCACTCCATCATAGAAGGCTATCAATCAGGTTAGTCAAGCATGATTTTCCCTTGGTGAATCCATGCTGGCTACTCCTGAGCACCTTCTTCTCCTCCATGTGTCTGGAGACAGCAGCCAGAATGAGCTGTTTCATCACTCTTCTGGGGATGGAGGTGAGGCTCACCAGCATGTAGTTGCCCGAGTCCTCCTTCGTGCCTTTTCTGAAGACCTTCTAACCTTTTTTGAAGACCCTCTTGCCTTTTTTGAAGACATGAAGAAAAATTACTAGAAAGATATCTATCAAATTATTTAGTCAGGGTTCCCTCAAAGCTTTAGATGAAAGTTTAGATGTCTAGTATTATAACAGCAATGTTAGGATTGGTATGAAAGGAAAATGATAAGACTATATGGATGCAGAAGCATGAAAAGGAATAGACCACAGGAGAAGGGCTTTGAAAATGGCAAGTGTTGATAGCACATATATTATCAGCCCTTTAAGATCTCAGCACATCTATGTGATATTTCTATGGATAGATAAAGAATAGCCCCTCCGTATCTGAAACACAGGCAGGCCAAAAGATGACAGTGGGAAAAAGAACAAAAGTTCTTGGAAATCTAAAGGATAGTAAGGAAATCTTAGAGTTGGGATAGGGTGGAAAAGGATGGAGAACTTGAAGGGAGAGCAAAGAGTTAACATTCAAAACTGTGTGATCACTGCTAATGTAGCAAGGTGGAAACTTTGTGTACTTTCTGATAACAGCAAGAAAGGGAGATGGAAAAGCATGGTACTGTTCCTTTGTTGCTGTTGCACAAAAGTAAGGTACTGTTGCTTTGTTAAAATTTGCTGACGATACTAAATACATTAAGAACTGAAACTTGATGAAGATTAGAGAAAGGTTTAAACAATGAGAATGACCACATCTCCATCATGTGTGTGTCTCTCTCTATGGGTGTATAAAAGGAGTCTATGTGTCTAACACAGACGAGCTGAACAAGGATCAGGAACAACACCAGACCCTCCATCATCACACCCCTTCCCTTACTTACCTTGGGCTAAGGTAACATCTTATAAGATTAAGCATCCCTTGCATGTTCAAGAATAAGATATATACTAGCATCTGTTAAGAAACTCTATAGCATTTTATTGGAATAAGCAGTGTTCTTTATTTAGTTGCGCTGACTGCTAACTGCTAATTAATAAACCTGCTCTCTGGCCAATTAATGGTGAACATTCTCACCACAAAGATCTTGCACTGATGAACAAAATCAATTAACTAAAGCTCTGTGGCTGTCACTCATCTGAATTATTTTACTGTCTCCTTTAACAAGCTAGCAAAACAGAAAGAAAGCACAACATACTTCCTGTCATCTCATGAAGAACCTCAAATTCAAGGAGGACTCAATAGCAATGATTCTTTGTCTTCTATGTCACTGAAAAAAAAAAAAAAACAAAAAAAAAACAAGTAAACCATGTGGATACAATGCTGTAGTGCCTGCCTTCAATCAATCTGATTAGACATGCATTCCTTGGTGCTTGAGAACATGTGAGTATGACTGTCAAATTGAAACACTGGATTTCAGAAAAGCAAACTTTGGCTTCCTCTGGAATCTGCTTGGATGAATCCCATGGGTTATGGACCTAAAAGGTGATGGGGCCAAGTAAGCTGTTTAAATCTTCACTTTCTCCAAGATCAATATTGGTGCTTTCCTATGAGTAAGATGTCAATCAAAGGGCTCAGGAGACTTGTGTGGGTGAGCATGGATATCATTAAAGAATTAGAGCTGGAGTGTTATTAGGGTATGCAGGGATGCAACAAGGAAGGGTAAGGCTCATTTGAAGTTAAATCTCTTCAGAGATGCCAATGACAAAAGGAAGAGCTTCTTGAAATACACCAGTAAGTAGTAAAAGGAAGACTAGAGAAAATGTGAGTTGATTGCTGAATGGAGAGGGTGCTCTGATGATGAAGAATACTGAGATGGCAAAACTACTGAATGCCATCTTTGCTTCAATCTTCACTACTAAGGCCAGCTGTCTGGAATCCCAGACCCCGGAGACAAGAAAAAACATCTGGAAAAAGGAAGGCTTTCCTTTGGTCAAGGAGGATCAGACAGTTTTGACATCCACAAATCCATGGGCTGTGATGGGATGCACCCAAGAGTGCTGAGGGAGCTGACATGTTGTTGCCACTCTTTATCATCTCTGTAAGTCATGGAGAGCAGGAAAGGTGTCTCCTGCCAGAAGAATGTCAGTGTCATGCTAGTCTTCAGTAAGGGTAAGAAGGAGGATACAGGTAACCACAAGCCAGCCAGCCTCACCTACAGCCCTAGAAAGGTGATGAAGCAGGAAGTGATGACAGTGTCTGGATGTCATTTCTAAGCATGTGGAGGGCAAGAAGGTGATCAAGCACAGTCAGCACAGATTCACCGAAGGAAAATCAAGCTTAACCAATCTGATAGTCTTATATGATGGAATTACTGGCTAGGTAGGTGAGAGGAGAGCAATGATGTTTTCTACCTTGACATCAGCAAGGCTTTCAACATTGTCTCTCATGACATCCTGATGGGCAAACACAGAAAGTGTGACTTAAATGTATGGACAATTCATTTTGGATTGAGATTGAGATTGAGAGTGGATTGAGAACTGGTTGAAAGGTAGGATTGTAATTGAAGGCCTGTCTCCCACAGGGATCAATATGAGGTCCATCCTTGTTAAACTTATTCATCAGTGACCTGGAAGAAGGAACAGAGTGCCTCCTCAGCAAGTTTGCTGATGATATAAAACCAGGAGGCAAGTCTGATACATCAGAGCACTGCGTAGCCATTTGGAGAGACCTGGACAGATTGCAAAGATGAGCAAAAAAGAACTTCATGAAGTTTAACAAGGGGAAGTTCAGGTTCCCGCATCTAAGGGAGAATAACTCCATGCACAAGTACAGATTGGAGGTTGGTATTCTGGAAAGCCACTGTACAGAGGAGCATCTGGATGTCCTGGTGGACAAGTTAACCGTGAGTCAGCAGTATGCAATTGTGGACAAGAAGGCCAATGGTATCCTGACTTGCAATAGGAATAGCGTTGCCAGCAGGTTAAGGGAGGTAGTCCTCCCCTTCTACTCAGCCCTGGTAATCCACTAAAATTCCATCAAAGAACAGTGTCCAGTTCTGGATTCCCAGTACAAGAGGGACACGAAATTACTAGAAAGAGTTCAGCATATATCTGTGAAAATGATTAGGGGAAAGGTCAGGCACGTGTAGTACCTGGGAAAAAGGTGAGCATATTTAGCCTAAAGAAGAGAAAACTGAAAGGGAATGTTATTGATGTATAGAAATACCTGAAGGGACGATGTCAAGAGCATCGGGCCTTCTTCAGTAATGTCTAGCAAAAGGACAAGAGCCAACAGGAAGAAAAACATAGGAAATTCCATCTAAGCATGAGGAGAAACTTTTTGACTATGAGTGTACCCCAACACTGTAACAGATTGCCCAGAGCAGTTGTGGAGGCTTCTTCCCTGGAGATATTTTAAAAAGCTGTTTGTTAACCTTTCCTTTATAATGAACCTTTCCATTCTATACAATATTCCTTTCTATGCAAGAAATCGGAGAGGAATGAATCTTTATCTTAACTGAAGCATTTGTAGCAGACATGTAAAGTGAAATTGGTTTTAATTTTTATTTCAGATAAATATTACTTCTATAAAAACTGATGTTCTTCCTGTCCTCATGAGATTTTGAATTGCATGTTTTTGCAAAGGTGTTAATTTTCATGTCCATTGATTGAAGGTGATATTTTGAGCAGCCCCTACCTCTCCCAAAATAAAAAACAATAATAATTAAAAAAGCCTCTATCTCCTGATCTGCTCCAATAATGAGATGAAATACAAGGTATTTCTCTCTGCCACCTCTGGACAGGTAAATGTCCTTTTTAATGCAATCTTTAAGCAAATGTTTATTTCAGCTCACACTTCTCAACTATATGTTGAATTCAAACATAAGCATAATCTTTCTGATTAGAATCTCTGAGGTGTAATGTCTCTGTAGGTCTAATAGTAAAAAGAAGTAAAAATAACTTTATCATTGAAGTCAGCAATTTTGATGCTGATTATTCAGGACAGAGAACTTATCTCCTGTGTAAGAAAATATCATTTTTACATAATCAATTTTCAGAATAGAATCACAGAATCTTCAAGGTTAGAAGGGACCTCTAGAGATTATCTAGTCCAACCTTACCGCTCAAGCAGGCACACCTAGAGAATGTGACACAGGGCGGCATCCAGGCGGGTTTTGAAGACCTCCAGAGAAGGAGACTCCACAACCTCCTAGTGCAGCCTGTTCCACTGCTCTGTCACCCTCACTGTAAAGAAATTCCCCCTCACCTGCAGGTGGAACCTCCTGTGCACTCTAGGTGCGGCCTCACCAGAGCTGAGTAGAGGGGCAGAATCACCTCCCTTGACCTGTTGTCAACACTCCTCCTGATGCAGGCCAGGATCCCATTGGCCTTCTTGGCCACGAGGGCACTGCTGATGCATGGTTAACTTGATGTCAACCAGGACTCCCAAGTCCCTCTCTGCGGAGCTGCTTTCCAGCAGGTCGACCCCTAATCTGTACTGGTGTCTG